>OX411544.1:53191932-53472159 GCA_948146395.1 Fragum whitleyi | reverse complement strand
TTTTTGCATTTGATGCTAATGATGGTGCCTCTCACATTTTTTTCGGAAAATATTTTATCGAAGCCGAATATACATGTTATATTTCAATTTGGCTTTATGAAGATCCAATTTTCTGTCTATAATAATAAATCATGATACATTTCTTAAATTGCTGGCGAAAATGTGTGTCAGATGACATCTCTGTGACCCAGGTTGCCTTCTTTGAAAGAAAACAATGTTTCGATAGGACAATTTGAATTTTGAAAATATTACAATATAGAAAAGACACAAAAAGCTGGCAATAAATTAATAATAATTATTATACACATGTAATTATATAATGGGACTTTTTCTGTCTTTTTTTTTTCAATAAAAACAAAAATCCAAAGAAAACTGCATGACTTAAAGCCTAATATATAATTTGTGTATAATTTTTATCTAAAGTATGTAAATAATTTTGTATTTATACTTTTTTTCATCTCAAATTGTTGGATAGAATTAAGAAATTAAGCTGACGCTTGATTGCAAAATAAATAAATGAAAAAGATAAAATTAACAGAAACGTTATTTTTTTTGTTTCTATAGTTACTATAATTACCAAAATAAGTTCAAATTGATAGAAATGTTTAACTCAGAAAATGAGAACATTCGTAACGGTATAGGTATAGTTTATCAACAGCCACAAAGAAGAGACAAAAAATTGAAAAAATATTGATAACTAACCATTCCAATGTATACAGAGTATTTTTCTGCGTATCCGAAATTCTAGCATGACTCTTTATGTTTCGTTATTTCCACAAATACATTTTTTCTACTATTTTGTTAATATATCAAACTCTTTATACTTATGCATGTCATTTTATATGTATTTATTTCGAGAATGAACCATATGTGTTCAAGTAAAGATTCTGTTCTGTTTATTAATTGGGTGATATGTATGGAAAATCTATTTATCTATCTCTGTTTACTGCAAACCCCTCTCGCGGGTGTTAAAGGCAGAAATTATATTAATTCTATTTGGGTCGTTTGATCGAATGCAAAAAGTAAAGTGGCCAAAGTGAAAGCGAATTACAGACGGCTTTGACCTTAGGGCCGTTTTGACCTTTGGTCCTTTTTACATGCACCTAAATTTTAAAAGGTTCCACTCTATTTTTTTAGCGTAGTGATATTAGAATAGAAGAATTTCACGTGAAAAATTCCCACCACAATTTTTTGTTTGACAGCTGAAATAAACACTACAAAAACAGAACAATAATAAAGATTTCTAAGGATAAATCGAGGTAAATTTATTTTCATATATGGATTATAAATGCCCTAGAATGAAATTCTAGGGGTACCTTCGAATTTCAAGCAATACGATCGTTTTATTCCGTTAAATCATCTTTGTTTTCATGTTTTGTTGTTGTGAAAAAAGGCTGCCATTTTGCCTTGAAAATGAACACGTGTATTTGAACGCCGAAATATCTTTTCCAACGGCATTTGAGCCAAAACTAAGCCTCGTTCATTGTACTCTAGATATTCAAGTTGACGTCTGCAAGTTTTTGTCCTAAATGCATCGGTACATTTTTCAACTCGATGCAAATGCAAAAGTGCAATGTGCAACTCTATCTAAACCATTAAAAACCTTTTTTGCAAGTATTTCCTCACAAAACACATTAATTCTCCCTTTCTAATACCTTTTATAACATATTCAGCTGACTATGCATTATAAAAAGCCTTAGTTTTGCATATCAAATTTTGGCCAAAAATACAAATGGCCTCCATTTATATTTGCGGTGAACCCTTAAATATTTGATATTTAGACCGAATGCTCCAAAACTTGAGGTAATGTAAATTTAGATCCTTTACGTTACACTCTGAGCTCGAACTCAAAGTAGATACCTAATCCATGCCTTGCTATTAAAACACTTTAATAACCAATGCATCTATCGCGGAGAAATTTAAGATATATTTCTTCTTTAGTGTACGTTTTGCTTTAATAACTGAACAATTTGATCGAATTTTCGAAAAAATATAATTGTGTGTTGCGTGAATTATCAGTTTGTGCCTGATAGTCAACTAGCCAGTTATCACAAACCGATCTAGCATTTAGGACAAATTGTAATTTGCGAAGCACGTTGGAAATAGCTATAAGATCAATTGATAATTGTATCACGCCATTTGTTAGGTTTATTTTAAACAGTGATCTGCTGGCTCATAACCCTGTAGTCATCCATGTGCACATAAACCTTTGTACAAATCTCTGAAGATTTATAAAGATAAAACCTACTCTATATGCTTTGTTTATGTGTTCTGTCATATATATTTCAATAACTATCGTCTTTTCTCTATCTAATCTTTTCACCTCCTCTGAATGAAGACATGTACGACAATACTAGTGCAATTGCGGAATTGGTACAAAAACGTTTTTTATATATTTATTAATTTTCGTACATGTATATCGACTATGCCTAAATTTTAAGTGGGATTGATGTTGCTGAAAAGACGTTCTACTAAAATATCGAAGCGGTTGACACAATAAACTCTATTCAACGTTTTAGAGTATTCATTTATGTACCAGTTGAAATTAAAAATATATTTTAGGCTCTTCATGGACGAGTTTTATACACAGGGGTTTTTAATAATCTGTTTAGAATATAGATATGATTTACACCGTCAATCAATTTTGAAATAAATTCATCGTGGCATTTGATATTTGACCAAGTATATCCCGCTCGAAATGGTAAATATCAGCCATACTTTCTGACAAGGGTTATCAAAGCTGTTTGTATATTATATTGAAAAAATATTTTCTTTCAGAAGGAAAGCTCGTTTCAAACAGAAACACGTATAGATCAATTTTGCAAATCGATGTCTTCGTTAGATCGTCAAATCATGTGACATCAACCACTTGAAATCACGCACGTTTCTCTGCTGATGAATTATTTCACAATTTAGATATTAGTTATATTTTAAAGTGATCAAACATAAAGATGAGCTCGAACTAGATGTTAGACGAAAAGAGACAATATGGAAAATCAGAAAATCACAAAAAAGGAGAACACAACACGCTTCTGCTTTCGATCTATGCATTTTTGCTTGTTTTACATTATCTCATTCGGAACAACCATCGGCTATTTCCGTAAACTGCAACTGGTTGCTTCATTGGTTGCGTTGTGTACCAAATGCCAATTATGTACATGATATTCATATGTATACTGAACCACAAAAGAACATTTCATTATATATACTGGTAGAAAATAGTTAAGGTTAAAAAAGGTTAAGAGACATGTGATGTTCTTTGGAATTAATAATTTCAACTGTACTCCAAGTCGAAAAATACCTCTTTTGTCATTTTTCCCTATTTTAAAATATATTTTATAATATTGTATATGTATCGTAGACATATTGTTTGAAGCATTCAAAAAGCTATAAAGACTACTTGAATTTGACTATTCATTTATATCATTATTGGAAATATGTCCAGGGATAGGATGTTTATTTCAAGACCGAACAAGTAAATAAAACACCATTGAAACTAATACAGTAACAATTAGTCAAACAGATACAAAATATAGCTTCATAAGTCATGCGCATGTTATATTGATATTGATATTGTCAATAGGACACCTTTTGCGATTTCAGGCTATTTAAATCTGATGCCATATGCTCGAAGTTGTGGTGAATAGAGTAAATAAACAATTTTAAAAAGACAAATAGAAAAATATATGTATGAGTAATTCTAAATGAAAAGCATGATCTATGTGCCTGCCTCCTCTCATAACTACCGTTACATCTCATATTACGTCAAAACTAGTATCAGAAACGAGTAGCCAGAAAAAAATAGAGGATAATCGTTTGTTTAAGTGTAAGACCGATTTATATTTCATTGAGTGAACAACAAAAGCTTTATTTTCACGAGTGACAGAGCCACGAGTGAAAATATAGCTTTTGATGTTCACGAAATGAAATATTAGTCAATCTTACGCGAAAAACAAACGATTATTCTATTTCTTTTATGCAAAAATGAGACAAAATGTGAATTTTTCTAGGACATATTTTCGTAAAGCGCGTCATTTTGCGCGTGATTGCTATGCAACGTTCATTGTGACGTCACTTATTTCGCCCCGCATAGATGAGGTCAGATAGGGTGAAATGCACAAAAGCAGGGTATAAAATTTTGATAATTTCACTGCTTTTGCGGTGAGATTATCAAGTCATAATCTACCGTTATTTCTCGATAAACCACCGAAAAGCATTAAAGCAGTTCCCTTACTATATTTGTGAATGTATTTATGATATCAAGTACCCCCACGATCCACACTGTACGCTCTTGAAGAAAAAGTCTTGAAATGAAATTGGGAAAACAAAAAAGTACAAAATTGTATGAATATGTACAAAACAGGTATTGAAAATAGCATGATGGAAAACGTAAATGTGAGGTACGTGTGAATAAAAGTTGAGACTTTTACAGGAAGCCTTTTACTTGGAAGAAAAATCGACGGAAAATCGGAATGCTATTTGGAATCTTAATTTTGCCTTAAAAGAAAGGAAAATATAGAGTAAAAGAAATTTATTTGTTTGTATGGGGTCGTTATGTTTGTAGAAAACTTTCATTTATGAAAGAGACGAACAAGCTTAACTTCAGTAGAAATGCAATTTGTCTAGCATCAATAAATCCTATGTTTACAATGCGACATAGACAAAAGCATCGCAATTATCATATCTTTTGCTATCATTTTTAAACCATTTACGAAAATTACTCTTCATATACAGTTCAATATATTATACTTTTTCACCAAAAGATACATGTATAAATAAAAAATGTTTATTACAACGTTTCCTTTGTGTTCATTATATATTCTTTTAGCGAAATTGATGCTTCTAAAATATATAATCAAAATTCAGAAAATTGAAATTTGAAAGAAACGAAAAAATGCCTGGCTCGAGTCGAGTACAGTTTATCAAATATTTTGGAAACATTTTCATCTTGAAACCGGAGCAGATTTCTACAAGACGAATAATTGCAATAATTTTGTGACTGTCTTTCTTCGATAATTTGCAGTTCTGCACACATTTAAAGCGCTTGCCTCAGACATTATTATGTCGCCTTTCGTAACACAAGGACATTAGACATATCCGATTAATGCTTTTACGGAAATTAAAGCCTGAGAAAATGGCCTTCAGATCAATAAAAGACAGAAAAGAAAATACCAAGCAATTTATTGACTGTGTGAACACAGCTAGAATTTGGGATGGCAGCGCGATGGTCTAGTGGCAAGACAGCGGACTACCAATCCTAAGGACATTGGCTCAAATCCTGAGCTCGACAGAATAATTAAGGGATTAAGCTTACAATCACACAAATACACTATAAAATTCGTTTCTATGTAAAATTATCCTGTTTCTACTCGATTTGAAAAAATAAACAAATTTCATCATCAGAGTCGGTGTCGGCATACGTTTTTTAATAGATGTAGATCTATATTTGTTCTATTAATATTTAAACTATAATCCAAATGCTTTTTTTTTTTGGGGGGGGGGGGGGGGGGGGTAATACGCAGTAGGGTATAGGCTTCAAAGTAGGAGTTGAAACCAACATTCATGCCTAAATGGTCTTGGGATAGTAACCTAGACCCGTTTAAAACACATTAACAAAAAACTATATCCCCCCCCCCCAAAAAAAAAATCAACCCCCAAAAAGGTTATAATTTCTGAATGCTTTTACCTAGGGAAATCATAATTTTATATACCTCCCTATTAGGGAATAGGCGTTCACTTTGGATTAAGGTTCTTGGCATTTTAGCTTTTACCTTTGGCCTCCAAAAAAACAACATTATACTTAGGGACAACATTACCTAATATCTTTAAGTGAAATATGAGGATTTCACCTGTGACCTGCTTACACCTAGAATAAGCATTCTTTAAATAGACCTTGATCTCTGACCCGCTTTAAAATGTTAAGCAAAATACTCACTTTTCTATCGTTTTTTTCTGTACACTTACACATATGGCCTTCATACAGCAAACATTATCAGCCCAGGTGATCGGCTTTTTATGTGATCAATATGCTTGACCCTGTGATCTTGAGATTGATCTTTGGTCTATTTTAAAAGCTTTTCCAAAACCTCTAATATTTTTTCATATATTTACTGAATGCTTTCATCTTGGACTTTCAACCCGCATGTGAACACTGAATCAAGTGACGAGCTTTCGCCGGTAACCAAGACCCATTACCCTATGATTTTGATATTGGCTATTGTCCTACTATTAAATAGTGGACAGATTCCTAAACGTTGCACACATTGCTGAATGAGTTACATTTTAATCACCATGCTTCATATTTCAAAATAATTGGGGGTCGGGGGGTCTTTAAACATCAAGCTCCTTGAATAACAAGTAGCCTTATCCTTGTTCGAGGTAAAAGTCTTTGTTAAAACAGCTCATTATCCCCTGATTTCCTCTATAAGCGTCGTGGGCGCAACCCATTTCGCAATTCTTTTTTACTACCGGTAATTACCCCCTAAACAGGTTTTTAAGCATTCAAAACTTGGTCTATTTTCGACGTAATATGTAAAGAAAGTGAAATATTATCGTAATCCATTTACTATTATCCAAATACATATTATATATATAGCAGGTATAGAATCTTGGCAGCAGTAAGGTCTATTGGAACTATTCGAACCTTTGAAAACACTAACCGAGGCGTAAAAATGAAAAGAGATGCTAAACAGGCTTCAAGAGTAGCGACTGAAACAGTTGCTATTTTCCTTTTTAAAAATATGGTACATAACGTTCGAGCCGAATCAAAAAAACTTTGTTACTTTGAGCATCATTTGCGTAAACATTTATGATTCAAATGAAAAATATCTTTCCAGGATTACTTGATAAAAAAATACCGCAATATGACCCACACAAGAAGTAAAATGACAAGAGAAGGCGTTATGTCAAGATTTTCCATCAATACCGTATAAGATAAACTGCACTTAATGCTGGGCAGTAATTCTTCCATAATGTTCAAATCTTCACATTGAAAGGGATTCAATGTGGCGTTATCTTGTCGTCGTTCGTAATATTGGAACTTTACACATATCCGATTAAAGCTTTTACAGGAATTAAAGACAGAGAAAAAAAAATTAATCTAAAAAAACAGGAAATATGATAAGGGATTTACTTAACAACAGAATACCAAATATACGGACATTTTGAAATGTCTTACTAGGGTCGACATTTTACTCACTGTCCCCAGATATAGAGAACTTTGAATTTGTAGTTATGAAATGCGGATTTTATCAAACGACCATCTATAAAAGTAAACAGATGAAAACAAGGCTTTGTCGAGTTTATATCTGTTTTAGATTAAGGGTTGAATAAACTTTGTACTTTATGAGCACAAGTTAGAAAACATAAAACCTGTTCGAAAAATTACGTCATCTAATGCATTCACGGACGCCCCACAGCATAGGCATATTGTTCATCTGCATAGTTATTTCACAAGCGCACTGACATCGTTTAACATTTAGAAACATTAAAACGGGGATAGTTAGCTCTCTCATCGAAGTGATATTACACGTCTTGATAGACGGTGCACACTTCAATTACGAAGTTTTGTTTTCTAAAGTGCAGGCTTAAAAGCCATGAATTCTGTTGCATTATGGTTGTACAGTTTTGCGAAAGATTGGGCGCCTTCATTCAAGTGGAAATTGAGATACAAATCATAGAGTAAAGGATTTAAGAATATAAAAGAAAACTGATTTTCTTGTTAGACAATCGTGGGGAAGAAGCCCGTCTTTTGACGATTGCTTTAAAAGCCAAGGAGGCAGGTATGAAGACCCTCGAGAGAATTCGTCTACAAAAAGACATTAAAAACGTGATTTCTGTCTGCCTCAGTTATGCAAAACTACACTTTCAAAAGCCAAATTGATACAGACACATTAATTGGCGTTTCAAAAAAAATCATAAAAAAAAGAAGAAAAAACATAGGTAAATTGGATGACGATTTGTTTTCGGAAGCAAATTCGAAAAAGGTAAACGATCGTGATTTCTATAAAGATAGCAGTCTTAACCATTGATAGTGTTTCTATGTTTTGGACTTAAGGTAGTGGAACCATAATAGTTCCATTGCATTTCGGAAAGTATGATTTTTCAGAATTGTGACCGACGTTTCCTAATGAAAATCATTAGGAAACCTCGGTTCACACTGTTAAAGTTCATTAAATCCAAAACGTTGCGGAACTATTACGTGTCCACTGCCTTAACAAACGTTTCAAGTCTATTCTTGTATACTTGCACATGTAGATGTAAGATGAAATGCGATTTTTTTCCAGCTTCTAGCAGTCATCGAGACTTCATGCGTAGTTTCAGATTTTTTTTCTCGTTTGAGAAAGGGGATGGTGTCCCAACCGAAGATCTTCGCTTTAATTTATATTTAATAGCTAGCTGGAAAAATAAAATGGCAACTGGGACATTATTATTAAGAGGGAAAGAGAAAGAGAGAGGGAAAGATAAAACATCACCCATCGGGCAATCACTCGAAAGTTAGTAGATTCACAAAACAAGAGGCCCAAGAGGGCCTGTATCGCTCCACTGGCTTTAACATCATTAGAATTGCATTAAATGAATCTTTCTTTGAATGAAAACAACACTTTGAAATCTCTTAAGACCTATTTTATATTAATTATCTGGGTATGGCTCACATTGCACCAAAATTCTCAGGTTTCATTGAAATTGGCCCAACCTTCATCAGGAGATGTAGTTCAAAGATTTCGGGCTCAAAATAAGCCAAAACCTGACATGCCAATATTTAAGGGCTAATTAATATTTCGCATACAATTTTTGAAAAGGGTCACAGAAGGAACATTCTGGTAAAATTTCATTGAAATCAGCCCAGTGATTCAGGAGGAGATGTCCTTCAAAGAATTCGGGCTCAAAATAAGCCCCACCCTGCCACACCCATATTTATGGGCCAATCAAAATTTTGAGAGCCCCAAGGAACATGTTGGTAAAGTTTCATTGAAATCGGCCCAATGGTTCAGGAGGAAATGTCGTTCAAAGATTTCGGGATCAGATAAGCCCTGTCCTGCCACGCCCATATTTGGGGGCCAATCAAAATTTCAGGGACAATTTTTGAAAAGGGTTACCCTAGGAACATTTTGGTAAAGTTTGGTTGAAATCGGCCCAGTGGTTCAGGAGGAGATGTCATTCAAAGATTTCGGGCTCAAAATAAGCCCCGCCCTGCCACGCCCATATTTAGGGGTCAATCAAAATTTCTTGAACAATTAAGGTAAAGGGTCACCCCAGGAACATCCATGCCAAGTTTCATTGAAATTGGCCCAAAGGTTTGGGAGGAGAAAGTTTTTAAAGATTTCAAAGTGAAAAAATGCCACGCCCTGCCACGTCCATATTTTGGGGTCAATCAAAATTTCTTTAACAATTTTAGAAGAGGGTCACCCAAGGAACATTTCTACCAAGTTTCATCAAAATCCGCCCATAGGTTTTGGAGGAGAAGATGTTTAAAGAAAAAGTTTACGCACGGACGGACGGACGCACGCACGGACGGACGCACGCACGACGGACACACCGCCATGACAATAGCTCGCTGGCCTTCGACCAGTGGAGCTAAAAATGTAAAGATGAAAGGTAATGATCGCAGCTCAATGTAATAGTTTAAATTTCCGCTAGTCAGGAGCATAGCTTGTATACGTTAGAATGAATTTGAGAATTTCATGACACAATGGTCCTTCCCCAAACGTCATCAATGATCTGCATTGATTTTTTTCAATGGAGTTCAATGGTGTTTTTATAATTTTCAGTCATTTAGCGGTTGCTGGAGCACCTAAAAATCGACTGGCTGTGATTTCTGGTACCCGGACTATCATTACCAACTGCGCTATGACGGCGGCTTGCATCAAGAGTAGATGTGCTAAAGGAAATAAAATTTCAAATACCGGTAGCTCCAAGTTGAAGTTAGCTGCTCAAGGAACCGTTTAAATCAATCTTCAATTTGAAACTAAATTACCAGTTATTTCCAATGCCAAGCTCATTGTTAGGGTCAACTCTTATAAATGGGATCGTCTATAGCCCAAATCGTCTATACACGGATGAAAGCTAAATAATTAGCACAACCGTTCTTCATCAAACGTGGATGGTTTATTTGAAAGGTCTCTTCAAAGACAACATAAAAGGTAGAAGTAAGCGTGTTGTCCGTAGTGAAAGGTAGAGAGTCGGCGTCTTGATCAAGAGGTCCCGAGCTCGATTTCTGAGAGCGGTTATCGAAGTAGGTGCTTTCCTTGGCCCACACATTCGGTGCGAGTACTAGTTCATTACCAGGAAGGGGAACCAAGTGGGATTTATCTCATTTGTAAGAACTTGTATCCAATTTTAAAATAAAAAGTTTTAACTAAGTCAAACTTTGAAACTTTGCTTCCTCGACGCAAGTATTCATTGGCCTAAGAAGGCCATACACAATATTGACCTGCCCCGGGGTTAGATAAAAGATAACCATTTGTTAAATGTAAAATAGAAGTTATTTTCAACCAATCAGACAATCCTGATTGTTTGAAAATAACTTGCAGTCTATATTTAACCAATGGCTAACTTTTATAAAATCCAGCCCCAATTGTACGATGTTAGCCAAAATGAATATACATGTACTTTGAATTTTTTTTTTTTTTTTTTTTTTTTGATGTAAGATGTAAGAGATACAAACAATGTTGAAGTAAGGGTTCATCTTTCAAGGACGCATACACCGAGGCATATTTAAGTTACAATTTGAATTAAAGTGTCAATAAGCTTTTTTGTCATAAAACGGCTAATTAACCGGCCTTAAAATAAATTGCAATTAAAGTACAGTCACATATGATTGATTTTATTTTTTAGTCCTAGACATGTTCCTGGATGTCCTTAAATGAAATGCTTAACTTTATGTCAATAGAATAGTTGTTCTCTTGCCAAAACAATTCAAAAAGAAACACTTTACATATAATTTTGTTTAGAGCTTATTGCATGAGCCTGCCTTATATGGATGATACATGGCCAATGGAGTACTTTTCAATAACAGTTGAACGCCTTAGTTTCATTAACCTTCCCTAGTGGCTCAGGCGACAGACCATTTTGTCGTATATGGATATTATATGATTAACATCATTAGCCTGAAAAGTAGTTCCGCATTAATCCATTTACCATGACAACAGATCGAGTTTTTATGTGACATCACGCGAGCTTTTGTCACGGGATTTGGGAATCAGAATAGAATATACATGTGCTACTATCCATAAATTCTCCAGCAAATCAGTTGACATACCGGTGTATATAAACGTATACTCCGTAAAAAATGAAAAATAAATTGAATCAAGCAGAGGTCAACTAGGGTTAACTTTCAAAGAATTGGAATATAAGACGGTAGTAAACACATTCTACCCTTTACTGCTTGTTCAGCTAAATTGTAACCTCTCATTCCAAAGTATATGCTCATAAAAAAGTTCACTGTTTAAAGAAAGTTAAAGTATCACAATTTAAACAAGCATTCCAAAAATTCAAAAATTCCTTTATTGGTTTAAAAAATCCAGTTATAGGATTGTCACCAAGAACATACATACAATAAACATACAAGACAGAACTTATCAAAAGGTATATATCAGATGGGTATATAATCTAAGATTAAAGAACAAATATAAAATATCAGCATACACATCGAGAGCCAGGTTCAAATCATGATAATGTAATTCAAAATCATTGCAATCAGAGCTAGAAGAAAGCAGTTATTGCCAGAAACTTTAAAACAGCCATTTTTTATTTTTTAATTTTTTTTGGGGGGGGGATGGGGGGGGGGGGTCAACCCTTTTACGCGCACCACCTACCTTTAAATTGGATTTCAACAATCATTTAACCGCCACTTTAATATAAAGGGTTACAGTACAGTACCCAGTCGCACAATCTATCTTGTTTTGTATTCCTACGTCTGCCAGAGTGTCATCGGCTATTTGATTTATTAGTATTAATGGGCATCTAAACAAATATCATTACAGTTAATATGGAGCTCTAAAGATATACTACGATTTACTATGGATGTCGTTAAATATAATATACATTCGTCAAATGGTTCTGTGCCTAGACATACAGTTTTAAAAGAACATCGTGGAATTAAAAAAAGACAATTGATTTGGAATAATTTTGGAATGAAATTGAACGAGTGTGAGAAGCGAGTTTTGAGTGAATTTAAAGGGAGGTAATTAAAAATCGCTTATTTTGTTCAAGATGAACAAAATTATCGATATTTATTACCACTCAAATATACGTACTTTTCCGTGTGTTTGTCTTCGTTGACACTGAAATACACACTGGCCGATTAAATAGAAGAATGATTTTATCGATTTAAAATAATGTTGCTCGTCTTGAACTACTTCGAAATGATTTATAATGATTTTGAAGCGTTTTTGATCGATTTGAGTGAGTGTTTTGAATGAATGAATGAATGAATGAATGAATCGTTGGGTGAATGAATCGTTGGGTGAATGAATCGCTGAGTAAATGAATGAATCGATGAGTGAATGAATGGAGCTTTAAGTGAATGAAACAGAATGATTGTGATCGAAATGAGTGTCAATTTCACGATATTTTAACTGTAAATCGTACAAAGCAATCCATTTGCGATTCTGTCATATGAAGCTGTCGTCAACAAGCATCATTAAAGTCAACTTTTCATGTTTCTGGTCATGCTTGTTCCTATTCTGACCACAGGCGGACCGTTTGTCAAAAGATATAGCATGAATGAGAGTGCGATTGGTGGGTGAAAAGGTTACCGCCAAACAAAGATCATTTAAAATGAAAAATGTAAATTGAATTCAAACAAGCTGACCCTAACTGAGTTAAGCATCGAAAAGGTTTGATCAAACTTTGCTGTTCTATTCTAGACTTGATCGAGATCACCTTTTTTAAACGTTTTTTTTTTTCAGAATACGTCATGATAGGATGATTAGAGATCTTTACAATGCGAAATTCAGGCTAATATATATCTGAAGACTATTCTAGCAACTTATTTACTAAACAATCATTTATTTCTGCTTAAGGCAGTTGACCCGTAACAGTTCTTCAACATTCAGCAGTAATGAACTTTAACAGTGTTAACCGAGGTTTCCTAATGATTTTCATTAGGAAACCTCAGTCAACATTGTGAAAGATCATGAGTTTCGAAATGATGCGGAACTATTACGGGTCAACTACCTAAAGCTTATAAAACGTAACATTCTCCTTTTATCATAAGACAAAACCAAGATTAAATAGGAACCTTTCATAAAAATATCTGCCGGTTAACGCTTTGAAATTCGTCATTTTATTTACAAATAGTAGACTACCTATTAAAGATAGTCAAACTACAGAAAAGGAAGAAATACTAGTGTGGTCCTTGTTTGAGATTCAAAAACAATGCAATAACCGTCATTATTTCCGACTGTTTGTCTTTCACTAATGGGTTGATAATCGTAGACCTATGTGAGATAGTAGCTGGAGGCAAGGAAAGGATGTGATGGATGTACTGGTGAAAGAATTACCAGGTATCCATTGTTAGGTGCTCAAGCCCCTGCGATATAACTGAAAAAAATGTTGAAAGCGGCGTTAAACTCCATTCAATCAATCAACAAATAGTAGAACACCTATTAAAGAAAGTCAAACTACAGAAAAGGGAGAAAACAAGTATGGTCTCTGTTCGAGATTCAAAAATAATGCGATTACCATCAAAACATAGTTATCAAAACATGTATTCGGACTTATAAATATTTTCCAGAAATTTTACTTTTCGAGAGTTGACTGTCATGCTGTTCCCTTTGTCTTTTTATAGCCTGACTTACGTCGATTTTGGTTGGTAATAATCAAAAGTTCGGCTCCTTTACAAAATAATATCATCATATTTGTGCTCAGAACATACCGAATTTACTTAACCCGTCTCAATTAGATAAAAACTCGGCAAAGCCTTGCATTTACCTGTTTATTAATGACTCGTTAATAAATTCGGTAATTCAAGACCACTCGTTCAATATCCTCTAAATAAAGAATATAAACAACAAGAACAGTCTGGCAATGATCCCTAGATTTAGGACATAGATTTAAGTCTCTTCAAACTTATTACAGACTATTGTCCTTAGACGGCCACTGGCGTCAGTTACTTGTAGTAATAAATGGTTTTCTGAATGGGGTAATTATTGGTCAGAATCTTGTTGACTTTGTCTATTAATGATGTTTTGAATTGGATACTGTCCATTGACCTAATTCCTTGGAATTGATCTAATGTACTACTTGTTCAGAAAGAAACAAGCCAGTCTCAACATATACGCCCAATTTCAACAGAAGTGCATCTCGATGTTACATGATAACATGTGTTAGTGGAGGGATTATGACGACAAATTTCATCCACATCATTAAAGTTACATATAAAGAACAATTCAGCTTCCGTTTACTTTACCTGATTGTTGCTGTTGGCTATGTTGTTGGTTTTTTCGTTTTGTTTTGTTTTGTTGTTAATAAATTTGATAAGCAACCACTTCTACAATAACATAACTACAGAATACATATTCTTTCATTTTTTAATGACATTAATGATTAATATTAATATCGTTTTAAGACATATTTAATGCCCATCACATTGAGCTACCATAGTTTGTTTCAATTTAATTTTTTAAATATTCGTTTACAGGACTTCACCAAAAATATTCAATATGCAAACAAATAATCTTTATAGTTACATGTTGTCCTTCCAACACAACCTTCTTATATAGTATGCAACATGGTCTTATTTCCCGCTTTTTTAAAAAACTATTTATATGTAGGTGTTTAATTCAAAACTGAGCTCTGGCGTACATGTAGGCGCTGAGTCCATTACCATAAGTATATTGGGTATATTAAAAAAGCATAATATTGGAACTGTACCTGATCCTTTCACTTCGATTTTGAAAGTTAATGTATGAGTAAACCGTACGTCCAAAGACAAGCAATAACTTTGTTTGAAAAATATATTTTATTTTTTTTTTATTGTGTAGTGTTAAACAGTTTTATCTTTCTCGAAAAAAATGGCATGGGAATCTAACAGTTAATAGTAGATTTCACGGCTCACCGCGAAAAACTACCTTTTGGTTACAATTATTTCAAAATAAGGTCAAAGACCCATGGGGTACATAAAACACAAATAAATACACCAAGACAAATATGAAGATTTCAAATAAAAATGGAAATTAAAGCCTTCGTGAATGCCCAATGTTAAAGAAAAATTCCAGCCAACAATGTACGTAAAAGGATGTTCTATTTTCTGAAATCGTTTTAAAGGATTAACATTTTAGGTCATTGACCTTGCCCTAATGCGGTTTAAAAGACAAAGGGGGGTTTCCAAACTTCAATGGAATTTCTTCTGCGAAAGGCCTGAAATATCAAAACATTGAAGGATTGCTTATTGCCTGAAAATTCACCATTGAACTTAAAGTTTTATTTTTTCTTTAAGAATAATTATGCCAGCAAAGGACTAGGTGTAAATTCTACTGGTCTGCATACATGATAAATGGTATCCCAGACTTTTTTTTAAGAATTTCAAGCGCAACATTGTGGGCACTTTTCTACAAGTAAGCCTTTTGGTTTAATTGCTACACTATTGGTTTCTATGAATCTAATAAGCTTACCTTGCGAATCTTGCTTTAGATAGCATCCCTCTGTGATATCTTTGGGCTTCGAACGTCAATAGATTGCGGCGATTACTGTCCGCTTATTCCACTTAATTACTTTATGAATGAAAAACGTCACCTTCCTTGAGATTACACGTCTTCTATTGGTAATCAACTAGTATCTAATTCGAGTCAGTCAAAGTAAATATAAGCACAAGAGGAACTCGAAAACAACGATCTTTTATCATTCTAATTACAACGTTCCAAGCTAGCTTCATTATCTGGGCAGTGAAATTGTCAAGCTGTTAAATCCGTGCTTGAACAAATTTGCCGTAAATATAAGCTAGTCGATATTGTCATTCAAGTCGAGTCTCCAATAGCTCCTTGTGTAATGCGGCACCTGATTCTAGCCAATTGATTAACGCGTTAAGAAAAACAACATTCCCTCGTGATTTTGTTGTCGGAAATAGGGGAGGGGATGGGAATTACAATGAACGAGTTATCCAGCGACAATGTTAATCAAAGTACTGAAAGTACTGGTAAGTTGGAATGCGTTCGAGAGGCGGTGACCTCAAGCTACTAGCGAAGCTGACGCCTCCCGCCCACCACAGGTGATCACATAATAATAAGTCTCGTCTTTTGACGGGCGTATATATATCAATGTATTTCAACAACGAGAGACGCTTAAACCACTGAATCGCTATACAGGCCTGAATCTGATGGAAGAAAAATTATACCAAGAGGGACAGAATTGCCCTAAACCGTTCACCTGAATTCGATTGGTCCAGTGGATCTTATCCAAGAAACTTTCTAGCAAAGATTCATTCAAACTTGCCTAATTGTTGAAGAGGAGACATTATTCGAATTATAAGCAGTCATAATAGATCCTGCCAACCCATTCATTACAGAGAAGACTCAAAATTAGCCCTACCCTGCCACGCCCATATTTATGGGCTAATGAAAATTTTGCCAACAATATTTGGAGAAGGTCATCAAAGGAACATTCTTGCAAAGTTTCATTGAAATCTGCCCAGTGGTTCAGGAGGAGATGTCGTTCAAAGATTTTGGGCACAAAATAAACCCCGCCCTGCCATACCCATATTTATTGGCCAATTAGAATAAAGCGACAATTTTGAAAAGGATCACCCAGGGAACATTCTGGCAAAATTTCATTGAAATTTGCCCAGCGGTTTAGGAGAAGAAGAAGGGTGACGACTCACGACGGACGACGAAGTCAGGGTGATCCTAAAGCTCCCCTTGAGCACGTTGTGGTAAGGTAAGCTAAAAAGGAAGAAAATGATACGGACCATACAGCCGACTTATGGACACACAGGCGACCTTATACACTCAAAACAGTTTTTTATATTATTTTTCAATAAACTTCTGCTCCATTTGAGTTATCAATTACATTTTTAATTAGAAGTGTCGCAAATGATTTTTCCATGATGAAAAGCTATTTTCGCAGGGAAGTCTTTTACTTCATGAGTTGGAATCTCAAGACAATTTTTGGACGAAGTCCAATTGTGATTTCGACCTATATTGGGCACTTTCTCGGGTCATTGACAACATTTGTGTCAAGTTCTATGATTTGGGTCAATCGGTTGTTCAGTTAGAGTGGAAACTGTTAACTGTTAAAATTTACTGATGCCCGTGACATCTATGACCCCGAAACAATAGCGCATTTCTTTGAGTCATGGACAATATTTGTGTAAAGTTTCGTTATTGTAGGTCAATTGCTTCTCCGTTTATCTAGCGGAAAGCAAAAGGTCAATGGACTGAGAGACAGACATGATGAAATCAATATATGCTCCTCTACTTCTGAGTTGGGGGTGCAGTTAATAACATCGTGAAATTGAAAGGTGAACGATTTTGGAATGATTTAAGCATGATGTTGAATGAGTGAGCGGAGCGAGTTTTGAGTGAAATTTAAGGGAGGGAATCCAATGTCGCTTATTTTGTTTAGGATGAGCGATATATAAAACCTATATAAAATATGCATAAAAGTTCAATCGATAGCTTTCTATTTCGCCAAGAACCAATCAGACGCTTTAAATTTCATTTATGTCAGTGAAATCGCGATTTGGTTCTTGCTTAATTCATTTTGAATGTACATGTTGATCTTATTTTTCTAATAACTTTGAGTGTTTTTTGAATGGTTTGAGTGAGTGTTTGGAATGAATGAATGGAGCGCTGAATGAGCGATTAAGAATGTTTTCTATTGAGATGAATGTCAATTTCACGATGTACCTAACTGTATGATGGTGCTCTTAAACATGTTGATGTATAAGAATGTGAAGAAAGCAAGTTGAACTAGATGGTTTGTTTCAAATAGCAAATTGTCTTGGTGTTGGAATTCAATTGGGCAAAGATATACATAATTCAATTAAAGATGTGGTGGCAAGGGTTTTATTGGATGAGTATTGGGTTTTTACAATAAAACATTCATATAGATAACTGCAATATGACGGAAAAAAAACGACAATATGTTGCAAAAATATATATTAACTTTAAAAGTGTATCATCACTTTAAAAAAAAAGGTATTTATTTCGTAGCTTAGATAGAAATTTACAATATAACACCTTGTCAAAAGTTAAATGTGTAATAAGGTCGTTCAGAAAGAGAAACTATACCTTTAAAAGAAGCTATAACATAATTCTACGAAAAACAGGTCGCGACCTTACTAAATAAGCAGATCACGTGATTGGTCTGTGCTATTGCCACAATACTGAGAAAACAGATCGCGACATTACCAAATAAGCAGATCACGTGATTGGCTAGAGCTAATTGTCAATTGGTGACCTAATTGGACTTGACTTATCACATGATTTCCAAATATAGTAATGCAAACATGTGATACTAATATATCCGTACGCAAATTTCAATAAATGTCGTTTAAAACATAAATTAGCGTGTTAATAATAAACACGAAGTGATAGTTGTGTAATTGTACAGCATTATTACTCTTTGATGAAATAAACTGTATGTCTTCGTCAAGTTGAGATATACAAAATAGGCCGAAGTGTATTCACATCCTGTTCACGTGATATGTGTTCTCAAGAAACCCGAAATGAAATTATCTTGTGTTCATTTTGCGGTTTTGTTAAATCTAAGTTGGAATTGCTCCGCATTCCAACTTAAAAAGGATCGTTTGCCCAATACTCTTGTGCTATGGTCGGGTTTTCGAAATGAATAGAAAAAAGTAGACATAATTGTGCAAAAAAATCGTTAAGGTCGTGCTAACGTTCTCTTAGAAATATCTTTCGTTCGCCCAAGAACAGTATTGAATAGTTCTGAAAGAAAACAAACTAACAAGAGGACAAAAAAGTAAAGCAATCAAATGTGTGTTTCCGTTGTAATCTCCGAGAGATCATTTACCTTCAAGTGACCGATTCGCTAACTTTGAGTTGAAGACAACAGTCATTAGCAGGCACCATGTACTATTCAGAATAAATATCGCAATATTACGCACTTTCAATAATTCTGTGTTAACCTATAGCTACCTACAACAGTTTTGTGTTGACTTAAAAATTGTTTTTGCTCTTACGGAGGATTTATGTTGGCTGGGGACTCTGTTTGTTTGTATGGGGGTTTAACGTAACTTTTAACAGTATAAATTATTATATATTATAAAGTTTTATCCTCTGGATCCCCTAGCCATGCATTCCTGTCCCGAGTTGAAAAAAAGGGTAATCATTGGATTACAAATTTCCAAAATATATGTTTAGCCAATCAGGATTGTTTTTCAATTGCACAAATTGAAACATCGGTCCAGATTGGCTGAAATTAAAACCCGGTTAAAATTTAATCAATTTTTTACCATCGGGCCCGGATGTTTTAAAGCTAATTTATACTACCGAGAATTAAGGCTGCTGATCTTGCATGCGATTACTGTTATAAGTCCATAAGTAGGACCGTAATTTCGGAAAGGATAAGCACCGCGGCCTGGGATCGAGCCCGAGGCCCTACGATTGGGAACGGAACATTATAAGGTAGACTATCGAAAGAACAGGCATCGATCTGAAATTACTTTAAATCTGATTTGAACCTGTTTGTTTTGTTTTCCTTTTTTACTGATGCTGTTTTCGTTACAAAACATCGGGTCCGATGGACTCTGTAGGTGATCATTACCGTGATATTTTTCATTACAAAAATAGGCAACTGAAGCTATTTATACTTTGTGCTAATTTGCTACTAGCATAGTCGAATAATGGGTAGAGTCAACGATAAATGATGGCATGAAAAATGTCAACAATAAATGAGTTCAGGATATTTTCCTATTTTCAAACTTTAAGTATCCTTCTAATATTCAAAGTTGATTGTCTTGCAAAATTTAACGTAATCGAAATACCGTTTACAAACTGACATATCCAGAGTTTCTACTAGACTTGCCCCCCCCCCCTCCCTTTTTTTTTTATCTTATTTCAAAATAACCGCAAGTTAGGAATAACGTCCAAAATTTTTGAAGATGTATTTTTATTCCTTTTTTATTTTTATTTTTATTTATCTATTTTTTTTATAAAAACACGTGTTCCTGAAGTACTATGTAACAGCGACAAATTATGGGAAGATTGTGTACATACTGAATAAGAGAACCAAAGTCACCAAACCGCAACCAATTATTTGTCAGGTAAAACATCACAATCAAAGTGCTGTCGGCACTGTAAATCGGGCATCATTTAGAGGCTGGGATAGTGCAATAGTTCGTCAATCAAAAGAGCTCAAATTTTGACAACAAAAGTTGGTAAAATATTTGCCCAATTTGTGAGTTTTTTGTCTTAACACTCAATCTTTTCGAGGACATCACCAGCTCATCTAACTGGAGTTTACAGAATTATATCCACTCAACTTGAGAGATATGTCACAAAACATTTCCATTCAACTTGGGACTGAACCCAGTTCAACTAAGATTGATTATCCAACATGCTACCAACTGCGCTATACGTCAGAGGCCAAGGGGGTAGAATCGGCATCAATGTGATGCCTGAGGGAAGCATTTATATAGAGGCATATAATGGCTAAACCCGGTAATGTCTCTGCAGTGTATAGGCACAGTAACAGTAGAGATGCCAAAATAGCACATGAAATTTCAACAAAATTATTTAGCCTTGGTCCAGTAGACTGGAAAAGCCTTTTTTCGCGCAGAGAGCTCAAAGTCAGAACACAATGGGGAACGATTTTATCCAATCGCAATATCGGACAAACAATATTTCGTAGGTGTTGTTAAAAATCTCGTAACTACGGCTATAGTTACGATACTTTATAACAGCACCGACTGTTTATCAAAACGTAACGGTAATCCTAGGCCTTAGCGCAGTTTGTAACGCACCTGCCTCTCATTTAAGAGGTCCCGGGTTCGATACTCGGCCGCGGCAAATACACTTTCAGACGAAAATGTCCTCCAGCAATGGTTTGAAATCGCGAACCTATGTGATGGAGCAGCTGGAGGCTTGGTAAGGGTGCTGTAGTAGTTCTGGTATAAGAAACAATAGGAATCCATGGTCAGATGCTCCAGCCGCTCAATATGACCACATCAGTCGAAAACGGCGAAAACCGTTATAAACCGATCAACCCAATGGCAAAGAAATCTGTGCTAAAAATAGACTAGGATTAAACCATGTCAACGATAGAAGCAGACGATTCCAACAGACGACAAATGAAGAAAGAACTCGATACGAAGGAAAACGGAGAGGAAGTAGGAGTAAGGAATTGTTGTTGTTGTTCTTTTATGAAAAATAAGAAGTTGTTTCCCCCTTTCACAATGTATCCCCTCCGCAGGGATAGACTTTGATCACATTAACCAGTTTTTAGAACAACAAATTAGAACAGCACGAAGATAATTTCAATTCCTTTACTCAACCGAAAAGCTTGTAAAAAACGCTGAAAATACTAATAGGTAATTACGAAAAACGAAAATTAGATCAAAACATGTATAAGCCTCTTCCTTTTTTTGTCGCAAAAGAGATAAAAAAAAAATGTAGATTGTAACTGAAAAGGCCGTTTCTGCGTTGTTTGTCTTGAAAAAATAGCTCAGTGGATAACACGCAAAATGTAAGTGTCCAGCCTCGGTAAGCGTGGGTTTTGACCACGTGATAATCATAACAGAATTTGATTGGTTGTCAGCCCTACAACTGGTAAATGACCGTTCGAGAAAAAAATCAGAGCAGTAATAATGTAAGTGCTACAAATTTATTATACAGTAAACCTATTGTACGTTTCAACGCCTTTACTCAACCGAAAATCTTGTTATAAACACTGAAAATACTAACTGGTAATTACTAAAAGCGAAAATTACATCAAATTTTGTATTAGCCTCTTCTTTATTTGTCGCAAAAGTGAATAAGATAAAAAAGAGTGTGTAGATTGTGAATGAAAAGGCCGTTTCTTCGGTGTATGAAAATACATAATTTGGCTCGAAAAACATTGCTCAGAAGATAAAGGTAAAAATGTAGTGTGTCCAACAGATTGGGTGTCTGGAAAATGGTATATATAAATTCGGGCTTCACAGCCCAATTTAAGGTGGCAATGGACGGCCGCCTCCCGACTCTGTAAACCGGAAGTGGGTTTTCGTTTATTTTACGGCTCTTTTTTGCGCGTTGTTTCAAAAGACCGGTTTTCATAAGATGCTGCTTATGGAAATAACGTAGAATAATGATGGTAATATTGCATAACTTAGCTTCTTTTCAACATTTGATATCAATTTAATGACTGGATCATAAATTTAACAATAAAAATGCATTAAAAGCGTCATTCAATTAGGAGAGGTCACTGTAAAAAACGAAAATCTTTCTTATTTGCATGGAAAGCTATGCTGTATTTTTGACCAGATAAAGGAAAAATATGGGGTTTAAACATATCGGAAAATAAGAAAAATTCATTGGGTAATTTCTTTAATAATAGGTTTTTGTGGTATTTTTACCCAGTAAAATTACAAAATTAGTGAATTTTTAACTTTTGAAGGCAAATTGTGCAAATGCAATTGATCAAAGAGAAATTTTCACGGTAACAACCATTGTATACATGTATAAGGTCTATCAAAATGTATGTGTTTTATAGCTATGAGCTAGTATTTAGTTAATACTCGACCTAAGACGAATATAAACGTTTTACTGAAAAATAGCCAATACCACTCAAGGGCAGATAACTCTAGCATGAAAAGGACCATGGAAAGGTACCTTCAAATTTTGATATAATGACTAGACAAGGTTAAACTACAACATATGTGAACAAGAAAAAAAAATGGGTGGAAAAAATGTCGCCATGTGTCCATTGCTACCTTAATACCCCTATAATTTGCGCTTGAATAGCAACATTCTTTGAAATTTTTACTCAAAACGATTATCGAATGAAGCAGAAGTTGCGTACGTACAGACATACGGACTTACTGACGGAGAAGATGATACCAATATATATATACTACTACCTTCGAATGCGTATAAAACTTAAACAAATAAAACATTTCAAATCACAATTCCTGTTTCCCATTAGGTACCTATTTCTATGGTCCGGCTCGAATATTGTTCCGAGATTCCCCGCCATTCAAACATCGATTGTGTTTGACAGCTGCTTCGGGCACCAGCACATTGCATAACAAAAATACAAAAGATAAATCAGGGTTTTATTACAACTTGATTATTTTTGTCATTCCGGGGAAATTTCATCTTTCAAGTTTGTACGAATTCATTTGTAGAATGTCACTTTGAATATAAAATTGTAGAACCTATTTTGCCGGTGGAGATTCGTCTCTCATTTTATGGTAATTTTAACTGATTTGGGAGAAAATGGAATTTCGAATGTTTGTATCAAACATCATTCGTGTCTCAAATTATCTTTCTTTCTTCTTGTTCGAGGTAAGACTTAAGTAAGATTTATAAATAGAGTTTACATATAGGATCTAACACTCGAAAAATGACCATCTCGGTAGTGCGTAAAAAAATCGATCCTTGTCAGACTGTGCGGACTACGCTGACTGACAAGGGTCGAGACTTTTCGCACTTGGTCAATTTTCTGATACTGGATAAATATTTTTCCTTCCTGTATAAAAAAAATCCTTTGTAATTCGACTTGCGACTAAACTTAACTGGCAATAGCTGCGTATCAAAATACCTATTTACTGTGTTTAGAGGTTGTTCCGAGGTTAATGCGTGATGGGCCACATGTTATACCATGGTGGTTTTGTGCTTTAGTGAACTTATTTCCAGACTCTCAGAGCCACCGTCATACCGCAGTTGGCAGTGTCGGACTGTCAATCTAGAGGTCCCGGGTTCGATCCTCGACGGTGGCACTCATTCTTTTCGACTATTTGTCTCTCACCAATGGGTTGATAATCGTAGACCTATGTGAGATAGTAGCTCCATTCAATTTATCGATCAATTCAATGCGTGATGGGTCACATGTTATACCATGGCGACTTTGTGCTTTAGTGAACTGATTTCCATAACTCACAGATGATAATTTGCTGACTCAAATTACGTCTGGTTTTGTCTCAAAGGACACCAACGTTATATAACAAAGACGATCAGATAAATCACAATTATGAGGGTCCTTCTCACTATTTCTGGTGTAAAACCCCTGTTTTCCCCTTTAATGCTTTAAATTTTGCTCAAGGAATAGGTCGACGGATTCTCGACCAATGGAAACATTGATCGTCGTGGGTTTGAATCCTAGCCGAACAACTCCCATACTATACCATAGCGATTTTGTGGTAAAGAGATCTGAAATCCAAACATCTCAGAAAACTCGTAAAAGTCAAATACGCATGGTGATGTCTCATAGGACCAACACGTTATACATGTATAACAAAGCCGATAAGATAAATCACAATAATTAGGTTTTTCTCTTAATTCCTAGACTTAAAATTATGTTTTCTCATATCATTTAATTCCTCTAGTATGGTTCTTCAGTGAAATCAGATTTGTTATTGCCAAGTGTTATGAAGGCGGTCTCATGATCACTCGTGGCGACTTAAAAATGTTTTAGTTAACCGATTTCCATGCCTCTCAGATAATTCGCTAACACTTCTTACGCCTAGTTATGTATCATAGGACACACACGTTATTTAACAAGGACGATGATATATATAATAATTATTAGGGTTTTCGCTTTAATTTCTAGAAAAAAGTTTTCCCTCAAAGTCCAACACTTATGTAATCGAATTCATATCAAGGTGCTAAAAGACACTTGGGGGATTTTCAAACCGATAATTCTTTTATTATATCACACTTTTTGTAGGAGAATCGTGTTGTCATAATATTTGAATTTATCATGCAATGAAGCCTGTATTGACCTGATATCAACTGTCTGATAACATAACATGATATCAGACAGTCTATTTTTAGAAACAATTGCATACACCATTCACCTGAATTTCTTTGATTTTAAAAGGTTTTATTATGAATAAGCGTGAAAAATACTTTGTCTTTAAGCATAAACCAGCACAGTTCAGACAAAATAATCCAATGTAATCTTCCCCGGTCTATTGGACATGTCCGCATTTGTCGTCGTTTCAAGTAAATTACAAACGATAACCTTCTTTTTTATTTCGTTATAAGACGGCCAATTTTGATGCATCGCTTAATCCCTTGAATGGACTGCTGTCCTCAGAGTTTTAGACACAAAACGAATTTGCAACCTATGATTTATGAATTCAAGACAAATAATTGTATTAATGCGAGCCTTTTACGCACATTCCAAACCCAAATTGAGACCAATGAATTCAAATCTGTTGTCTTATTTATACAGTTAACTGTTACCTAAAGTGATTTCAATTTTTTTACAGTTCAATTACGAAATGTTCATAAACAACCAAAATAATAAGAATGAAACAAATTTGTTTGTTCGAATTTGGTTTAACACCACTTGATATATGTAACCCGTCACGCGGTTAGGGACTATCTGGGAATTCTGTAAAATTGACATTTGAAAAAGAGATAGATTCTTTTATAGGTCAACCAAAGATTAAATTTCAAACATTCTTTCACTGGAAGGTAGATTGATCATTCTTGATTCAGAAAATTATTAAAATCCGCGCAGTCTGACTAGGGTCGACACTTTACGCACTACCCAGATGGTCCCTTTTTGACGTGACAGGTTACACATATTTACTGTCATATCGCGTTTGTGGGGGCAGCTATCTATATGTTCCTTGTATTTTTTACACAAGTACTACAGGCTCCAATTGCGAATGAAATGAGTAAAAGAGAGTTATCATCTCTCAGTTTCGCGAAAAATCGAATAGGGTACTTTAACACGAATATGTCCTTGTAACGGAATTAACTGGTTGAAAGGTTCATTACCGATTTACCATGTTTCTGTCAAAACGAGATATAAATTAGAAAGCTTCTAATGATCTGTAGAGTGTGCCGCTTTAACGTCTCTCGATAATCGATCTGTTCAGAATGTATCACGGAGAATGACCGATCGTTACAAACGTATTCAGATGGAATCTTACAAGACGTTAGTACAAGTGCAATTGCTTTTTAAAGGGCTCGTGTTTGACTAGACTGGCTCCCGTCCCACTGATCTGATTTATTGTGAAAAAATAAGCCAAATTCAACAAGAGAAAGAAAATTTCTTATCAGCCTATATTCTCTGACTGGCCGATCAGTGGTGTCAGTTTTTGAGAATATGGGAGGTAATTTGAAATAAAATAGTTACACATGAGTGGTCTACCTTATAAATTTTAAAACTAACTGACAGCCTGGGAGCCAGGCTAGTGTTTGACCCGTAAACCAGTGTTTTGACTCCCAAAAACCCATTTTGACCCTCAAGAATTTCCTTCGTGGGGTCCTTTTGACCAACTGAATTTCCAGTGACCTTTGCAATATAAAAGATTATACAGGTCAATTGTTTTCTTCATACTTTTACAAAAGAACTTTATAAATGAAACAACATAAACGATTAAGTGTCTCTACACTTTATTGTTTATGTTGATACAGTTACAAAGATTACTTTTTAAAACTGATAAGTTTAGAAGATTTACTCTTTTTGGTCAATTTTGACCCCCAGAATTTTATGGTCAATGGATAAATGACCAAATTGCAAAAAGCTAACACAAGCCCTGTTTTGGCCACAACAAAGTTTAAAGGTCTTCTGTCACGCCTTACAAAGAAATGCTGAAGTAAAGCTCACTTAACACCTTCCTGTTTTACAAAATTTTGGACCTCTTCAAATTCAAAGGTTTTGCAGGCGAAATTTAAGGTGGATTTAATTTGAAAAAAAACCATTCTGTAGCGTAGAAAATAGTGTGGAAAAAGAAGAAATTGCTTGTCAGACGCAATTTCTTCTTTTTTCAAAATGTTTTCTCAATCATAAAATCACAGGCACGTAAAAAGCAGGGATTAAACAGCAAAGGGTTAAAATTGGATTCGAGATACATACCTACTTGCGATGTTACTGTTATATGCGAACTATAGCTACTAATTATAAAACAATATATTAAAAAGAAACTTTTCCGATTTATCAAAACATCTTATGTTCTTCTAGACTACATGTAATATATGGTCTTACGGCACGTCAGACTACTCTTTGGATTTTGAAAAAGGCATATACATGTAATAAAATTGAAGACTTGAATTTGTTGAAAGGATAGCGCAATTATACCAAGGGTTGTACATCGCATTCGACCAAAAGATGAGTTATAGGTGCTCAATATAATCTAATTTCAAACAATTCGATGGATAAGTATAAAATCATTCAGAAGTTTTGCTGATATTAGACCAATTTCACCAACCAGTTTTTTTCCCTGGAAAGTCATGACGGGATCACCGATTGGTCTAGAAATATGTTAAGTCCAATCAAAAGCCTTTTAATGAAAGTTAAAAAAGAATTGTAATTCAGCCTTGGAACATGATTTACGTAATGATAACGAGCGGAGAGAGTATTGTTTCCGGTAAATCCCAGTGCGAATTTGCAAGTTTGATTTTTTTGCTTGTGAATTCTGTATGAGACATTCTGACGCTAAATCCACATTTTACTGTACTTTCTGTTCTTTTCTGCATCATTTTAATTCCATTTTTTTCCCATTGGTTAAATAATCGTAAAACCTAAGTGGAATAGCAGCGGAAGGCTGAGAAGGGGAGTAATTGTAGCTCTCTCTCTCACAGTAAACCACTCTCAAACTACTGACACTCCACCCCTCTCTCTCTCTCTCTCTCTCTCTCTCTCTCTCTCTCTCTCTCTCTCTCTCTCTCTCTCTCTCTCTCTCTCTCTCTCTCTCTCTCTCTCTCTCTCTCTCTCTCTCACACACACACACACACATACGCCACTCTCTCCCCAAAATCACCCCCTCATTCCCACACTCTACTATTTCCTGAATACACTCCCTTCCTCACACACCACTCTCTTCTCACACACTTCTCACTCAATACACACCACTCTCCCCTCCCACCACCACACTCCACTCCTTCTCTATTCTCACACCACTCCCTCTCTCCTCATACTCCACACTCTCTCCTTCACACTCCACTCTTTTCTTCCTCATACACCACTCACTCCCTAACACCACTCTATCCTTTCTCCCAGTCACCCTCTCCCATCCTTCCTCCTCTCTTTTTTTTCTCTCACTCAACCTACTCATTCACAGTCTCAAACTTTGTTTTCACCTTCCACTCATTCCCTTTATTCTCAAACGCTTATAGTTCTTTCTTTCCTCCAAATATTACACTAAAAGGGAACAAGTGCAATTCAGTGAGATTTACAATTTATTGAATTTATTTAAGAAGCAGAATGTCCAAAAGATTATTGAATAAATAATTAAATATGTAAGACATGTAAATGTCGGTTAAGTTGGT
Source organism: Fragum whitleyi (assembly GCA_948146395.1). Lineage (NCBI taxonomy): Eukaryota > Metazoa > Mollusca > Bivalvia > Cardiida > Cardiidae > Fragum > Fragum whitleyi. Next base: position 53,443,771 of record OX411544.1, on the reverse strand, counting down.
AACACATTTACCTTAATACTGGTAGATTGGTACATTCTGAGCAATCCAATCAGCAAAGTGCTGTTTTATAACTTGTACCCTTCTGGTGTGATGGAACATAGATACGATTATGTCGAAGGAGAGAGAGAGAGAGAGAGAGAGAGAGAGAGAGAGAGAGAGAGAGAGAGAGAGAGAGAGAGAGAGAGAGAGAGAGAGAGAGAGAGAGAGAGAGAGAGAGAGAGAGAGAGAGAGAGAGAGAGAGAGAGAGATAGAGGAAACTCAAAAGTTAGTGCATTCACATACCTATAAATGCATTTGAAGTGGCTTATCAGCACTGACATGACGGAAAAAATCTCGGTTTTTATTTAAGAATTATATGTTTTTTCTAAGTATCCTATTAAAATGAATTTGATAAGATCTAGTTGACTCGTTTCTAATAAGCTTTCTAAAAAAGTATTCAATAGTCATTACTTAAAGGAAAAATTTAATTTAATTTATAGCTCGCAATTGTTATTATCATAGAGAAGAGAGAGAAAAATAGTGACATTGGAATTTTTATCCTCGAAATACTATATTTTCGCTTTAGTATAAATAGAGAATATAAAGCCTCCGAATATATTGTTCACTATGATAAAATACAATTTTCTCGACATTAGAAATAGTCCACAGATTAGCCGTGATGGCTAAACAGTTTGACTCTTCGTCCTTCGCCAATCCATTTCTTTTTTATTTCTATCAGTAGGGAGTTCGACCCCGGCAAACGCTAATGAGTAGTTTTCTTTTCTTTTTGACCCCTGAACAAATCAAAAGTTTAAAAACTACTAAACAACTTTTAAGTTAATTTCTAACCCATTTCCATTTTATATTTACTGGCGCTCAATAATTGAGACCCGTCAAGGGAAGTCACCCTTGGTAGTACGAAAAGTGTCGACCCTGGTCAGTCTGCACGGTTTGCGCAGAGTGACCTGGGTCGAAATCTTTTCGCATTCTTCAAATTTTCTGCATCTAGATTAATGATTCTACCTTCCTATATACATGTAATTTTTAAAAAAAAAATCATCATCTTTTGGTTTACCTTTGCGAGATCAAATCTCTTATATAAATCTAAATTCTGTCTGTCGGCTGGTCCGTCCATAGACCGTTTTGTTGTTGTTGTTGTTGTTGTTTTGTTGGGGTTTTTTGTCCGGAGCATATCTAAAAAAATGCAAGCTTGAATCATGCAACTTCTCATTTGGATAGATCTAATTGAGGAGAAGTGCAGTGCACTTAACCATAACTCTATTCATCATATTTTGTGAGTGATTGCCTTTTGTTGATTGACAAAGAATAGGTTCTTAACTTGCGTCTATGGGGGGGGGGGCATAAATTATTTACAAACACCTCTTGTTAAATTGCAGTTGAGCTATAAACGAGGAAATATCATTGATACAAAATTTTCATTGAGCTAAATTGAAAAAGTACGTCTGTAACTGAAAGAAAAAATGAGCTTGCGTTACTCAATAAATACCACCGCCGTACAATGCCCTTGTGAGAGACACTCTGATATGAAATGATGTTTCAACACGCCATTTGAAGAAATTTATGGTTTCTGAGACAAAGAAAAATATTTTTTCGGAGAATAACCAAAGTAAATACCGATGTTTTTGACAAGATAGTTTGATTCCTTAATGCAGCTTTAACCAAAGATTACGCGTAACTTATTCTCATCCCAACCCATAAGTCTGACTTGTATATAATCTTTAATTCCTGCAAGTAAATGAAGATTTACAATATGACAAAGTGAAAAACGTAGGACAAATAAAAATCAAGTAGGAAAATATGTGCCAATGATGAATCAGACAAACAAAATTCTGAAATTTATAATGTTTGGTCTATTTAGAAGGAAAAAAGAACACTTCAGATATTCATTAATTGAATTTTGTGACAGGTACATCACATTATGCAAATTCCATACACTTCTACTGACGTCCCAGATATAAGGCCTCCCTCGAAACGAAACGGAAACACTTAACATGAGAGAATATAAACATGCAGATCATATATTAACTTTGTAATAGGAGTCGACAGCCTAGACGTGTCCCTTACTCCTCAAGCAATAACCAAGCATTGCAACAACACAATGCATTCCAGAAATTTCGTTAAACGAATGTCTGAAAATGGGTCCGGACCAAACAATGGTAGCTTATCAAATTAAACATATTTGTGATGTAGAATTGTCAGCCTAGATTCACGAAAGAATGTTGGAGAGTGGCTTTTTTTCTTTACTCCAGTTAGACTGTGCATTTAGCAAGGTCTTACATTGGTGATACTTTTGGACTTTTCGTTTCATCCACAAAATTATAACTATTGTCATAAGAAATGGGTCTACATTTCGCATAGCCATAATTACAACGACCAGGAAAGTTCTCCGTTGACAGGCGACGGAATAATATTTTTCTTCGGGATTATGTCCAGGCAAGTGAATTTTGTAAAACCTAACCCCTCAGGCAAAAAGATAATATCTGGGAAAGGCGATAGGTTCCAACCTTGTTGATACTGCGCGGACTGTGCAAACTGACTAGGATCGAAACGTTGTGAATTAAGCATATTTCCTGAATCTAGAAAGACCATTCTACCTTCTCACATAATCATTTTTAAAGTAGTGGACCTGTAATAGTTCCGCAACATTTCGGTATTTATGATCTTTCACAATGTTGACCGAGGTTTCCTAATGAAACTCAGTAGGAAACCTCGGTTAACACTGTTAAAGTTCATAACTTTCGAAATGTTTCGGAACTATTACGGGTCCACCACCTTAAAAGCTATCCCTTGTTTACCTTTACTGCATCTCTATCAGATATATGTTGAAAGCAGTTCAAAACAGTCCGTTTTCGCGAGCGTCTGCGTGCTTTTATACCTTTTAGTATCTCAACTAGTATCATACATGATGCAACATATAGTTCAGAGTTTGTACCCCATAAGCTAAGTCGAATATGATCCTTATATAAAAAAAACCCCGAGTTTCATGAAATAATGAAACTTCAGTACGTTGTTTTTTCATGAATTAAACACTTGCGATTGTTGCATTATCAGGTTTTTGTGCCAAGATTTTACAATGAAACAATTGCATGTGAGATTGCAATCTTGTCATTTTAACTCATGTAAAAAATCGAATAACGAAACAATTATATTTTCCACTGTGTCGATATTAAATGAAGACTGATAGTCATATTTTTGCGATGATACATTGTTACATCATTGGCAAACCTAGAGCGCAATCAATACAGGCTATATCTCACAGACAAATGAGATAAAAAAAAACATGGAGGGCTACGTGATAAGCATCTGAAGAAATCTCCAGCGTGTATTTTATATCCTCAATTTGTCTTCGTCAAAAATCTGTCCATTGCTCTGTTGCCCCTTTTGACCATTTAATGCAAGAAACGCCGTTAATTGTATAGTACGTGTTTAATACATATGGTGTACCAAATTTTGAAATACGCATAAAACGTATAGGCATTATATAATTATATTGAATAGATATCGTAGCTGAATGATCAAAATCAAGCCGGTTAATGCCATTCGAAAGATGGTTGGATGTTTCATCAACGATTTATTTTGTTTTTTGGGATTTTACCGCTCACAACAATTTTGCAGTCCTATCACGGAGGCTGGAGCACCTCAAAAGGATCCCTGGTATTTTTAAAACCAGTACTACCATAACATCCTTTCATAGCCAGCTGTTATTCCACATAGGTCTACGATTATCAACTCATTGGTGGAAGACACATAGTCGGAAAGAAATAGTGCCGTCATATCTGGGTTGAAACCACTCGGGAACCCTCGGCGATTCTACGGAATAAACCTCGGGAAAAAATAAGGGCGCAGCTATGAAAACGCGTCATTTCGCACGTGGGTTTATAAGACGTCACAAACATAACTACGGATGACGTTGCGAAAAACGAAATCAACGCAAGGTTAAAATTTGGCGTTTTGCTTTCAAATTATAGCATGCCGAAAACAATCTCCGCAGACGATTAAAGGAATTTGCTTTTCTTCAAGCTTATTAAACAAAAAAACTCCATGAGCCGAATAACATAAAAATGACCCAAAATTACTACACTTACGCGCGAGGTACTTTACAGTTTACGGAAAATCCGAGCGATGTTCCGAATGGGTTGAAACTTGTGTTAAGTTTCCACCACGATGAATCGTTAGTCAACAGATCCAAGACAGTCTGAACAAAATTAATGCGGCCCATAACTTGAAAAGGGACCATTTTGGAACTCCGAAACATATGTACAGTCGATATTATTCGGGCGACTGCGTCTATTATGCGACCAATTTTATTAAGCGACAACAATAAAAAGTCCCTTCTCCGTAAGCAAAAATCTGTGAAAAAGAGGACGTTCTTAACGAAAAATTGGTTATTGCTGAATCTTATGTTGTTGGAACCCATAGGAATCGTCAATAAGACGATTCTGATGGGTTCGAACATCATAGGATTCAGTACGACTTGACCGACAATCTATAAAGGTATCAAATTGAGCTTTCACATTTATCATGGTTTTTCGTATTAAGCGACCATTCCCATAAACGACGCTTAATACAAGTTTTACTGTATCTGAAAAAAAAGAAAACGATTGCAGTACAAATCAACCTGATGTCGCATTACAAAATATCCTACACAGACGGGAATATAGATTGATCACTCTAGATTCAGAACTCAAGCAAAGTGCCAAAACTTTCGCCCCTAGTCAGCATGCCTAGTCCGTGCAGTCTGACTATAGTCCACATCCGCATGATGGGTCACAAATATCTGCGCATGATGGGTCACAAATATCTGAATCTTGACTTTTGTTGGGACAAAGCTGGGATGAAAGAATTACTAAGAAATAAGTCTACATACATTTTCGTTATGGTGGGGTTAACGGTATCTACAGAATCTGTTTTTATTCATTGAATAAGAGTATAGGAACATTATTTCATTTAAAAATGCGAATTAAGGAAAACGAGCTAAATAATTAATCGTACCATTTGCGTAAACGAACCCTGTGTTCTGGGGCCGTATCCACGAAACATCTTAGATTTTTCCTAAGAAATTTTCTAAGTTGAAAAATTTTCTACTAAGTGAAAAATATTTGCTAAGTTTTTCACTAAGTAACGACTTAGCCAATTCTTAGTGGAAATCTAAGTTTAAGTTGAAACTTAATCGTAGTTTTTTTCTTAGTCAAATATACATTTGTTTGACTTTTAGATGACGTATTTCCTGCCTAGCGCGCGACTTTGCCTGTAAACAATAAACACGGAAGTAAAATTTCGAAATCAATTGAAACGCAGAAGATTCGCCAAAATAAAGTTGAAACGTCAAGAATATGCCTTTTAATTTTCACATTAAACACAGACAATAGGGCACATCCATTTTTACGTTGAGGAAGGTATGAAATAGGCTAGATTATTAGTTTTTGATCTCCGTATCTAGTCCGATTTTTCGACATCCGAGAACGTATGGCTCTTTTCTTTTCTCCAGAATAATCGATCGATTATTATGTTCTACTACTGTGCGACCAATGTACAATGAAAGCAGTACTAGCTAACCCTGTTCGAGCGCCAATTACCAGTTTATTATTCGGCCCTAGTCCTCAACGTACAATGTAAATGGGAAAACACACCCTGAGGCTGTCGTGAAAAATTCCGCGTGTTTAAATGCAGTTGAAAGTGTCCAAATATTTTACAAAATTACTTATTTGAAGGTTTACTAATTATTTTTCTTATCATAATTTTATATAAAAAAAAAAAGTTTGATACTTTTACCTGGGTTTCACTGATTATTCTATGATCAATTTACAAATGGATTTTTTTTCATGAAGATATGAAACTATAAATTAAATCACACTATATGAATATGCAAATCAGTCATACTTAGGTGTGATTAGGTTTTAGTTTCATATCTCAATGAATTACAATTCAATAAACTTGGTCAGCAGGCCTTACTCATTGGACAGTTAACACTGTGAATTAAAATCTGTTGAAAAAAGCCGCCATTACGACAGTCGTCTTTATTACCACATTTAGATTGATACTAGGTAGGACCTCTAAATTTGGCGGGTAGCTGTTGGATATGATGAAATCCTGTTATTTTTCAGTGTGGGGAACAAAAAGAAACAATTTTTCATTCACCAACTGCCAAGATACATCTGTAATGTTGTTGCATGTGGTGTCAAAACGAAAAATAAACAAATTAATTTTCCATCTCTGCAATAAGATAAATTGTATTTAACATATATAAACATTTTTTTATGCCCCCGATAGGGAGGCATCATAAATTTGACTTGTCCGTCCGTCCGTCCGTCTGTCCGTCATTCCGTCCAAAAACTTTAACATTGGCCATAACTTCCTTATTACTTAACATATTCGCATCATACTTTACCACAACATTCCTTGGTACATTACCTTTCTGTAGGCACATACTTTGGTGACCTTGACCCCTGGATGACCTTGACCTTCAACATAGATTGGCCATAATTTAAAATCAAAGCGATGTCGGGGGCATTGTCATCTTACAGTGACAGCTCTTGTTTCTATTTTATTTGAATGGATTTTAAAGTTACCATTTTGTTTTGAAAGAAATTGGTTGGAATGTTGTTGAAGAACTTCATGAGTTGAATCTTTTGTTTCAGGAGCCCAAATGAATGCTGAATCATGAAATCTCCACATTGTCTAATGTAAGGATATCCATCCTAGGGAAGTGTAATGTCCTTGATACAGTTACAAGAAGACAGAAACTGAGTTTTGACTGCCTGTACATGTCACATGGCAAAAAACAGAGTACAAACTTCCACAGATTCTCTTTATTCACAATTTTAAGAGAATCTTTGTCAATGTATGGTCGAGAAGCAGGCTTAGTTGATTGTGTGAATAGCTAAAAACTGTTAAAACACAGGTTTGATCCCTAGGCTGGCCAACTAACAAACTAATTGCTTTCTGGGTGACAAGTGTTCCCATAATCTCGATATCAGACAGTGCTTTACAAAGAGTTTGATGAAGAAACAGGCAGATCTCAAGAGTGATTTCATCGTGGTATCCCATCATTATCCTCCACTGTATTAACAAATATTCTGCTTGGGTGCAGCTAATATTCTACAGTAGTGACAATTAATAAATTGATATCCTAGTGCTAAAAGCTTGTAAATGCCTTTACGCAGGAACAGAATGGTATACACTGTATAACAGGATGGAGATGCATATGTACATATTCTTAACTTGAGGTGAGCAGTGTTTTATCTGCTAGGCCAATAGACACTGTGACATTAATCCACAATTATAGAATCGATATTACAAATAACCATATATTTATAATCATATTAAGCAGTGCTGAAATAAGTTTTGAACCATAGATTAATTTATGACTTGTTCAAAAATTTCCTCAATAATGGGAAACAATGACTTAATAATTTTTGGTTATTTCTGTGACCTACATGTAGTTTTCATTTTCCTGAACCCTTAATTCACAAGATTGTTCCACATTTTTACTTTCAAACACTTCAGAGCCAACAGTAACATCATGTAATAAACATTCATTCTGATAAAAAAAACATCAGAAATTCATTTGCTCAGCCCTCAATTCATTCATTCTAAACGCTCAAACCATTAAAAAATGCTCCAAAATGTTCAAAAAACACTTTGAAATCCAGTTTCAAACGATTGAAATTGCATTCAAATTTATCAATCATAAAATGATTTTATTGGGTAGAGTGAATTTCAGAGCATCTGATTTATCCCTGAATACTAGATAACAGAAAAGTATGTTATTTTATTAAAGTGAGGTAAAAATATAGATTTTGTCTTATTTTGGAAAAATTAGGGATATTTTATTACTTTTCTTGAACTTCACTCAAAACTCACTCATCTTTCCAATTAAATTTCATTCCAGAATCATTCCAAAATCATTCATTATGTAATTTTTATTATATTTACTGTAGCTGGGGTATTGGTATCCACAGATTCAGGATTTCAGTTCGAACATACAAATAGGATGATTTCTTTTCCAAGGATTATATCATGATTCATTTTGATTGAAATTCTGCATGAAACTGAAATCTATAGGCTGCAGAGGGGAGGCCCCCCTTCCTTATTATCAAAAACTGCCTTCTAGATAAAATAATGTGGAAAACGAAGAAATTGCTTGAACAAGCCATTTTTCCCATGTAATTATGTTCATAGGTTAATAAAATTTTCTCTGAAGAATTTCAAGAAAGTTTTCATCAAAATTTGTAAGAGTTTTAGTGATCCAGCAAAGAAATTTGAAACCAGGGTATAGTCAACAACATGAAATTGACACGCATTTCAATCAAAATCTTTCTAAATCATTCACCCAGCGATCCATTCAACCATTCCAAACACTCACTTAAATTGATCAAAAACGCTAAAAAATCATCTTGAATCCTTTCAGAATTGTTGAAGATGATCAAAATTTAATGCAAATCGATTAGATATTATTAGCTGTTGTGGATTTTAAAGTCACTGATTCATCGATGAAGATACACAAACAGCATAGAATGTATGTTTTATAAAAGGGAGGTTATTAATATAGCTAATTTTGTTCAACCAGAACAAATTTAGCAAAATTGGATTTCCTGCCTTGGATTTCCCTTGGATTTCACCCAAAACTTGCTCCACACACTAATTCAATCTCATTCCGAAATCATTCCAAAATCAGTCATTTTGTCAATTTCATGATGTTCTTAACGGTAACACCTTCCTGATAGAAATTTTGAGGGTCAAGATAGGTTATTTTTACATTTGGCACTTCTTAATTTTTCTTTTATTAGTCCCCACCAGTTAACTGTTAGGTTGACTTGATTTCATCCTTCTGTCTGTCCATCTGTCATACTATTGGTCATATCATAAATCCTAATGCGCAAGTTCTAGCAACTTGAAATTATAACAATTATAGATCACAACATAGACAAGTGTCATGGAGAGGAACGGTAACTCTAGCTTGCATACTTATTGAGTTATTTCCCTTTATTGTTTTTTCTGTAACATTTTTTTCCCCGAGCATTCCTCCTGAATCCTAAGTGCTAGCAACTGGCAACTTTATACACTTAAAGATCACATTGTGGAAAGGTTCATGTACAAGACCAATGCTAGCCTGCCCATTTTCTAGTAAATGCCCTTTGTAATTAAAATTTTGTACCTTTACATTTTGTTCAGAGCATATCTCTTACACAATAAGTGCTACAGTTAATGGGTTGTGAAATTGACAAGGTAAATGATTTTGGAATGAAACAGAATGAGTGTGATGAGTCATATACTACCACAACATCACATCCAAAACAATGGTAGCTCATTCCACTTAATAGGCTACTATTCAACTATTAGTTACAAACAAATATTGAAAAGAATGTTGGTAAAGCAGGGGTTTAAACCTATGAGCCCCCTGATATGCAGTCCACTGTGCTATCTTCAGGGTCAGTTTAGTGTTCATAAACAGAAAAAGACCCCTGTTCATATGTGCCAAGGCTTGGCTGCAGGTGCAAACAATTTAAATCAGGAAAAGGGCATAACTCTTACAGAAAAGCTTTCAGTTATCCCCCTTGATAGTCTGGATAGCTCATATTAGTGAACAAACTTGCCAGGTTTCATGAATAAATCTTCAACAGATAAAATATGACTAACATTAAATTTTGTCACACAATTAACAATGTCGCCAATGTGATGACAATACCTTTGGTTTTCTCCAAAAACAGCCAAGCTAATGATTTTCGAGAGATTAAGCCACCAATAGTGAAAGTAGGTTAACATCAGAATAATTATCTCCACTGGCCGAAGGCCAGCGAGCTATTGTCATGGCGGAGTGTCTGTCGTGCGTCCGTCCGTGCGTAAACTTTTTCTTTAGACATATTCTCCTCCCAAACCAATGAGCGGATTTTAATGAAACATGATAGAAATAATCCTTGGGTGACCCTTTACTTAAATTGTTCAAGAAATTTTGATTGACCCCCAAAAATGGGCGTGGCAGGATGGGGCATTTTTTCACATGAAAATCTTTAAAAATCTTCTCCCAAACCATTGGGCTGATTTCAATGAAACTTGGCGAGAATGTTCCTAGGTTGACCCTTTACTTTAATTGTTCAAGAAACAATGATTGACCCCCAAATATGGGGGTGGTAGGGTGTGGCATTTTTTAATGTGAAAATCTTTAAAAATCTTCTCCTCCCAAACTATTGGGCTGATTTTAATGAAACTTGTCATGGATGTTCCTTGAGTGACCCTTTAATTAAATTGTTCAAGAAATTTTGATTGACCCCATAATATGGGCGTGGCACTTTTTCACATTGAAATCCTTAAAAATCTTCTCCAATGAAACCATTTCAATTAAACTTGGCATAGAAGTTCCTTGGGTTACCCTAAACTTAAATATACTTAGCAAAAAAAGAAACTTTACATACTTGTTGGTCTGTTTTGAATGACCTACAGTGGCTATAGGCCAACTTTATTCACATGTGTTAGTTGGACTAGGTACAGAGACTACACAGACACAGGAATTTGCGCGATTGAAGCGAGTCCGAGGTAATGCGTCTGTTACTTCCGGTTTTGGTCACATACTCGTGTTGAGCTACCCAAAGTTCATTTTGAGTGATTTTTGTAGCACAGGCACACTCATTCCTTAGCATCAGCACGAAAAAACAAAATTGTTTGTACATTCTTATTGAAACGGGTATGTAACAACAATCAAATAAAGGCAGGAATCAGACTATGGGTATACATAGAGCTTGAATGTCTGTTTAAAACGCAACTCTAAAGTTTGGCTACTCGGGACAGGCAATTCACATTTTAATATCTTGGTTTAGAACTGCCGCACCCAGTTCGGACAATCTGTTACGCATCTGGTTTTCATTCATAGGGTTGTGGGTTCGACCTCTGGCTTGGCTGTCTTTCATCCCATATTTGACAAAAAGCATTGTGATAAGTGTCATTTCTCTCCCACGCAATTGGCAAGTGATACGCCTAGGAGAGAATGGCGACTGGTGCCTCAGATGAAAGCTATAGCTGTACTGTGAGAAATGATAAGAAACTATGGATAGGTGCAACAGCGGTCGAATTTATAATGTAAAACTATCGAAAGTGACCTGTTAACCCATATTAATTAACAAAAAAAACAGTTACAACCACATGAAGTGTCAGCCGAGATGATATAGGCCAGTTTTGATGTCATGTAATGGCCCTGTTAGCATTGCATATTTTTCAATTCATTTCATCAAAGGAAAGATAACTGCAAGACAAGTATGCGTATTTAGCTCAGACGTTGGTCTATCATGATGTTGGAACGACTCTAATCACAAAAACGTCAAGGACCTTTACTCAAAACATCACCGACAATCTTGATTTCATTTCTGTGATTTTTGAAATCGACCCCTTTGTCCTTAGACCACCAAACCTCATTTTACAAACTGACCCTTCCATAAACCAACAGATATTGCCTTCAAGTTTCATGTAATAGTAACATCTGTATTCTTCATGGTTTCATAGCGATACTACAGCCCTCAGTAAGTCATGTAAAGTTTCTTTTTTTGCTAAGTATAGTTCAAGAAATTTTGATTGATCCCCAAATATCGGCGTGGCAGTGGGGGGGGGGGGGGGGGGTGTTCACGTTAAAATCTTTAAAAAATCTTCTCCTCCCAAAATTGGCATCGATGTTCCTTGGATGACCCTTTACCTAAATTGTTCAAGAAGTTGTGATTGATCCCCAAATATGGACATGGCAGGGCAATAGTCTGGGGTTATTAAAGCCAGTTGAGCAATACGGGCCCTCTTTGGCCTCTTGTGTTATTGGCCTCACAGATTTTTGAAAATAGAATCAATTGATAATACTTTTTTTCAAGTAAATCTTCCCTTCAGGGCTTGTGCTAGCTTTCAAATTCAGGAGTCATTGACCCTTAACTGTAATTGTAGGGGTCAAAGCTGCTGTTGAAGGGGTCAAAAGTGTCTTAAGAGAGGATATAATTGGTAAATTGTTTTTGATTTTGCTGATGAATTTCTTTGATTATCTCCTTCATATCTTTATGTAAGAGATTCATGTGAAACTCCTATAAAGAATTAAAGATATGAAGGAGACAACTAATTCTAATACATTTACAATATGCAGCAGTTTTGATATGCAATACTGAAAATCAAAAGGGTCAAAATGACCGCTCCGATAGAAAATTGAGGGGTCAAAATCAGGTGATTTCAAATTTTTGAGGGTCAAAACCCTGGTTTAAGGGTCAAACAGGAACCCTGCATAGGGTGAACATAAATATAGGAATTTGAAAAACATTTTTTATCTTGTAAAAGAATGTTTATGAAAATTCCCATATTAACTAGTTAAAATCAATCACATTGCCAAGACTATGCAATTTAAGAGAAATACAGTTTGTTTGTTTTTTCTTGTGTAATGGGTCTTCTTCTATACAACACAGACAAAACAAAATCTTTTATTTTTCAATGGACTGTATTTTAATTGTTATTTTCAGGATCACATATTACATGATATTGTCTAAATTTGTGAAATAAATAATGAATAATTATTATCATCTCAATATTCTTTGTTTTTCCTTATTAAACCTTATCCTGCTAAAACTAGAATGTGTCAAAGATAGTTTTTTCCACAATTTTTAAGCAGAGAGCAGGCAGTCTGTGCTAGGATCAGAATGCGCATCTGTGCAGGTTGATCTTAGTAGAAAGTGTCTGCCAGAGTTTTGTGACCAGAAGGAATATGTCATAATACATGTACCATTAACATCATGAAATCGAAATGTGAATGAATTTGGATTGATTTCCAAATGAAATGGAGTTGAAGGAGTTTTTTATGAAATTAAAGGGAGATAAGAATATTTTTCTCTCCCTTTATATACTTTTGAGTCTTGGTGTTTTCAAGGACAATTAGACACTTTAAAAACATCAACAGGGATAATTCTGGCTCAGAATATCTTTTGCAAAAACATCTCATTTTGCCCATCCTAGTGAGAAATTCAAGAGTTTTTATCAACGAAATTCACCAAATTCTTCACTGAATTACACATTGCTTTGAGATTTTTCTCTCATTAAGCCAGTTTCAATGAGATTTCTGACAGAAAAATGAGAGAATCTCTCAATATCTCCTCCGAAAATGATCCCTGCCTCAACAGCCAATAAATTTAGAGAAAGATTTAATCAATTTGAATGAAATTGATCCTTTTGAACAATTTTGAAGTGTTTTTGAATAATTTTAGTGTTTATGAATGGGTTGAGTGAGTGCTAGGATTGAATGAATGGAGTGCTGAGCAAGATAGTCATAATGATTTTGACAAAAGTAAATGTCAATTTAAAGTCAATTTCACAAAGTTATCAAGTGTATATTTGTGTAATTCCAAATTATTCACTTTAACAGTGTTTACCAAGGTGTTCTAATGATTTTCATTAGGAAACCTTGACTAACATTGTGAAAGGGCGTGTGTTCTAATATGTAACGGAACAAGTACAGGTCCACTACCTTAAGCCATTCCTTCAGAATTTCTTAATGAATTGTAACTTTTGGCATCTTCTAGTACAGATTCAGTATGAAATAAAAAGTTCACAGCCAATATAGAATTTTACACACTACATGTACCTTAGTTATAAAAGGTTCATAATCTGATAATGAATGACCCGTAATTTTCTTTTTTTTTTTTTTTTTCATTTTGTGTACTGTCACACAAAAAGAGGCCTATAAACTTCTTACGTAAATATTGTGAAAAGAAATAAACTCCACCTAGCCTGCTCTTGTTTATTGTTATGCTTAAGTGAAAAGGAGACTGGTACATCTTTGTGAGGGAACAGAAAAGAATAATCATCAAAATGGTCCTTTTTATGCGTGTTTTAAAGCAGTTATTCATTGAACCAGTCTGTGTTTATGTCGTTATAGACTTGTTTTGTTTTTTACATTTGCTTAAATGGCCAAATGGGGTATATATCATCGAAAATAAGATCATGAAAATATGAACTCAAATTTATATAAATAGTATAATAGATAATAATATTTTCTCCACAAAATAAGTATGGGTGATATTCCAAACAGCCCCATTTTATTCATATCATGCCCTACAATCCATATAACCTATTTTAGCATGACCATGACTTGTATATAAGTGTCTGCAGAGCTACAAATGTATTTGTAGGAAGAAATTTGGGAATTTTACACAAAAACATATGATTGCTATGATAAATATATTTAAATTTTTTGCTATACACAAGAGAAATATATATTTTTAAGCTTTTTTTTTTTTAAGTGCTCTTTAGTATTCCAGTGGTTAGAATCAAGACAAGCAAGTGTCCAGTCATCTCACTTGGTAGTGTGCCAGACTAGTGTTTCAGGGATTGTGTGTTTTAGTCCCATGTAGAGCACACTTCCACTCTGATTTACTTTACTGGAGTCATAAGTGAAAAGAGAACTCTGAGTTTGGCAATTTGGGAGTTGTATGGGAACAACTCTAATGGTTAAGTCAAGTGTCGACAAATTTTAACCCTTGTCATGCTGAATAAAATTTGGCTAAAAATTTTCAGCAAAATCAAAGGGCAAAAAGCACTTAAATTACTAACTGTATGTCAATTTTTATTTGAAAAACTAAATCTATTGACAATTCTGGTTTGAAGTGAGAAACAGGTGGTGTAGACTAACATCAGGCTGCACATATGTGCAGGCTGATGTTTGTCTATAGCTCCTGCTAAAGCTGTAGAATGCAAAATATCTCTGCTTGTCCAAAGACATGAGATAATTTTCTACTTATCAGAAAGTTATGGAAAATTCTTTTTGATAATTTCACTGGTTTTAAAGCAAAATTGATTATTTCACTGTTTTGGTGGTGAGATTACCAAGTGAGAATCTACCAACATATCTCGATAGCATTAAACAATTTAAAATTTAATATCTTTTAATATCTCAAAATACTATTAAGGCATTGTACATAATGAAATGGTTGCATTTTGTAGACCCTTATCTTCCTTAAATCTCATTCTGTATTTCAAAATGGTATAATTTTGCATCGGTCTATCATTCAGCTTTCAGAATTCACTTCAAAATATGACTTATTCGGTAACTCTAAAGCACTTAAAGTAGATCTACTGGTCAGAGACCAATTCCCGCCAAGTACCAGTTCTTGCCAACCGACCATTTTCACAGTAAAGATGCAATAGTCATTCACAATAAATTATTTTCTGATTAGAAGAAATTCTTGTCAAAAAAACCTTATAATTTAGAAGGGTTTCCTTTCTGTCTTTACCGTGAAAAAAAGGTGGTGGCAAGAACTGGTACTTGGCAAGAATTGGTCTCTAACCAGTATAGTATAGGCTACATGTGTATCAAACTTAGGTACGCTTCTTAGATTAAGATTCTTAAGAGTCTCACTAAGATTTTTAAGATGTTTTTTAGATAAAGATTTTTAAGCGACTTAATAAGAATCTTAATATATCTTAACCGGGAAACGTAATGATTTTGCAATGGCTTAAAACAAGTAGCCTCGACGTCGAATGTTTTCAGTCTCAAAATGTCAAAAATAGTTTCTTATGACTTCTTAATAATTCCATTTAGCGAAAATTTTCATCTTAATGTAGAAAACACACCTCTGGAATTATATCACTCCCTTAATTTTCACTATTTATTTTGCAAGTCTCAAACCAACTTCAGTTTGTTTTGGCTCATATCAATGGACATTTACTCAGTTTTGTCTGGACACATAATTATTCCCTGTGACCGAGTCTATACTGATTTCTTGGAGTTCCTGTGAGAGCAAAGAAGTGTTTAAAACTCCTATCTTGATCCCAAAATGTAATGTCTAAGAGTGTTCATTTTCAACTGAGCTCCCTCCTTGTTGGTAGTTAAATAGAAGGCAGTCAGATGGACAGAGAATCTCTGCATTTGTTTATTTTTGCAATAAATTAATTGAAGTCTGGAGCAGATCAATCCAGTAACTGTCACGAACGAGGAAAATCAGCTTCAAGTTCAACATTTCCGAGTGTTTGTTGTGGTTTTGGGTGGGTGGGGTAACGATGAATTCCTGTCTCTGAACGATTTGTGTCCATATCGTGAGTTTGTTTTCAACTGGACGAACCTTTCCTCCATCAGCGTTAGCGTATAATTCATCGATTACCATGAGGGTTGTCGAGAAAATGGACAAAATGTCGAGTAAAACATCGTAGCTTCGAACGTTTTTGGTCGATCGTCGATTTTTCGCTTATCGCCCTTAGAATGACTCATTTCTGCCATTAAACTAACAGAATCGATAAATAACTCGAAGAAATGAAAAAAGTTCCAAGATTTTTCGCCTAATTCCATCCAAATCCGTCGAATTTCTGTCCGAAGCGGTGGTTGTCGCCATTTTTAAGATGAAAACCGCCATATTTAAGAAATTTCTCAGGATTTAAGTCAGCTCGGTAGCTATCTTAAATTGTTAGTGAAAAATCGCCGATCTTAGTCAAAAACTTAGTGGAAAATTCGACTTAGCAGAAAATGGAATTATCTTAGTGGAAAATTTTCAACTTAGCAAAATCTTAGAAAATTACTTAGTGAAAAATGAAAAACTAAGAAAATATTGGAAAACTTAGTAAAAAATGCCAAACTAAGAAAAATCTCAAACTAAGATGTTTCGTGGATACGGCCCCAGGTTGACAAAATGGTGAAAACCTTTAGCAAATAATACTTTGCTTTGCATGCAGTTGCACGTGCAAAGCGGAGTATCATTTACTAATAATTTGCACCGTCTTGTTATCCTGTGCGCAGGTCTGAGCAGGTTTTAAATGTTAGAAGGACACAAACAGAAAAACTGGATGCTCATGTCATTCATTGAAGTATTTATACCTTCATTAGGGAAAAACTTAAAACGAAACTATATTGTACATGTTTGTTTTAAGTTTGCTTGGAAACAAAGCAAGCATACAAGTAAACTACGTGTAATGCGATAACGTTGCCGTCGTCGCATTTGTTGCTATGTAAAGGATAGAAAACGAGAGCCGTGTTATATGGGAAATAGACTCGAGCGTCAGCGAACGTCTATAGTAAAGACTATGGGCTAGTGGGACCCCTGTTACCCCCCCCCCCCCGGGAGAATTTTGTACACTATGATTTTCTGAAAGATACATGTTTAAACAACATTTAAGACATGTTAGCACACTGGCGAGTGAGGGCTTGTGGGGCTTTTGTAAGATACGTAACTTTGAAATCACCCACCCTAGATCCTTATTAAATGCTACATTTTGCTTCCATTTCGTGAAATTCTTTGGGCAGATTGCAATTTTTAGTACTATTTCATACATGATTCTTTAGTATGAGTGATAAAACATCCACAGAATCCTGTATGATTCAAGAAAATACGTGAAACACACGTTACAATTACAAAATTGTTTCTCAATATTGGCCTATATAAAGATATTGGCATTTGGGCGCCAAAAATATTCAAAGTCAACACTTGTTGGCTAAATTCACAAGATCATATGATGAATTCATATTTACATAGTTTATTTTGGCCTAAATATTACTTGGTTTATACGTAGAAATGAAAAGATTTGAGCACATGTCCTTTCAAACCCTTTATACAATTTAATTTCATAGCCGTTCATAAACAGAAAGAAGGAGAATGGCAGCTGCATTTACTACTCTGATTATGCATAATAAAACAAGAATATCATTTAAAACTGATATCCTTATAACAACAAATGCTTTATGTCACTGAAGGAATGTTGTAACATACGTTACCTCAAAATATTTTACCAAAACCCGTTTAAACTGTTTTATTTTTAATCAATCAGGGTTAAATTTTTTGAATTTATAGCTCTCAGTTCTGTTTCTTAGAAACTGCATCGTTACTGAAGGCAAATGCATGACCAACAAAAGATCAAAGATACCCTAGCACTAATTGTATTAAAATTTAGGCCTTAATTGAGAAGTCAATGTTATATCCTTGAACAGCCAAGAAGGAAATTCTTATTACATGCTAGTTTTTACATATTGTCTTTTAGTTTGAAGTGATAAATCGAACAAATTGAAGTTAGTATCATTTGTAGTATCCCATCTCACAAAGTTAAAAATTTGATAACAAGATTTGAGATCATAATTTTTAAAATTGCCAAATCATTAATACATGTGTATCTAATTTCTGAAATCGAAATACCTACACCCTTCTAAATCAGCAAAGATCTTGATAAGCATTTTAAATTAGAAATTACAAATATCTTGAAATATTCAATAAACACACTGGCTTTTGAAAGATATGGATATGTACTTTGTGTTGAACTATACCTATTGTTTAATTTCATCATAAGGAAATTTATGTTCAGTGCAATTACATATCTATCAATCTTCACGCAATGCAGCATGACAGCTAAAAGAATTTAATAAAGTGAAACTTTTTTCAAAATCATTTAGTTACTTAAGCATAAATATCATTTATCTCTAATTTTATGCATAGGTTAATTCGTTGCCTATAAATGTTTTGAAACAGAATACCGATGGTGATAATCCAGTAACGTATGTTACCATTTGTATCAAATAAGTTGCAATTATCTTAAATGCACTTCAGTATCAATACTGTAGCCATTTAAATCAAAATCATTGTTTCTCTTTTATCAAGTTGGGTCTCTTTGGTTTTACTGCATTTTTTTTCAATTGTTTGTCTGGAATGATGGCCAAGTGGTTAGAAAAAAACGTAATGGTTAGTAGAAGAGTCTTGTACTTGTGCACACAAGAAAAGTATGTTATGCCCAAGAACCATGAGTATATTTATTAGATTGGGCATTCTTCAATTCATTTCTCTACTTTAACACAAACTGCGTGTTTATATATATTGAAAGTCAGCCAGCAATGTCAAACAGGAATGCAAATAGAATGTTAACACACCAGCCATTTACACATAAACACCTATAAAGCCCTTATAATCATGCGACTTTTTATGAATCAAGTCTTGGGTTGTATTTGAATGAGGGCTTGATATTGATAAAATCCTATTGCTTAAGCAAATATAAATCATTAATTTTTTATTGTTTCAGAATGTAAGATATAATAGAAGCGCTAATTCTATCTAAGATATGTTTCTTTCTGCATAAAAAGTACTTGTAGTTTGTATCTAGTTCAAAGATAAAGCATATTTTAAGCATCTTTGTTTTACTAAAACCTTTACTTTTGTAAGAACTTATCATGTTCAAGAGAATTACAATTGGTGTGCATCTAATTGTCCTTTGGAAGCAGCAATTATGTTGATTTTCTAAAAAAAAAAGGTCTTTTAAATGTAACATATATTACTCTCTTGATAGCTCAATCAAGACCCAACATTCCAAAATTTAAAGAATTAATGACACATTCCGAAAAGAATACACTGATAAAGCTTAGCATATTCATTTACAAAAGTTTCGAAAAAAGAAGATCCTTCGTTCAAGACAATTAAATTTCTATTTAGAAAAAAAGTGTCTAACTCTATCCATGTAATTACACCTTCGAAATGTATTTCAATCGTAGATTATTACTTAATTTATTTATTACTTTGATACGAATGTTAACGTCTGCCAAATTAACATACCCTAATTATTTTATCGGTTCTTTTAATGTTTAGGCGCATGACAATGGTTTAATTTTCGTATGACGCCTCCTACTTTCGTTCATATTTTTCTTTGGAGGCAATTTATTACAAAACAATTTTTACGAAAAAATAAATATATATATATTAAATAATAGAATTTTTGGAAACTGGAATTGATTTTAAATCCAGAAACAAAAAATGCTTCGAATTTCTTTTCGTCGAAGCAATACCGATTTCTGGAATCAACTGATAAATGGTTTAGATTAAATAAAAAGAATTAACTGATTAAGTCAATCATAGTGATTGAAATGAAATATTGAATTTTCTCTACACACCCGTTTATTTGCATTAGATACGTTTAATGTTATATTCTCTATTGTTGGGTTACCAGAAGTTCGTAGCTACAGCTTATCTAATCTGTCTCTACTTGATTCTGCTCGCCCACTCTAACTACGGTTATCCTCTTATGCAAAACACAATATGGCTTTACATCTCAAACGAAGGTTAATAAAACAACAACAACAACAACAACAACAACAACAACACACAGTTAGGAATTTTCCATTTTCATCCTTCTCGAAAACAAAGTTCATTCCGATTATTGTAATTTTTAAAAGATATATGTATGTGTGTATGTGTATATGTATGTATATGTGTATGTATATGTGCATGTATATATGTATGTGTATGTATGTGTAAATATTAACACTTTCAAAAAATGCGCGTCCAACTGTGTCATCAACTCTTTGTATTTAAGACGTTTGGTTAAGTGTGGTTACGAGGTTTTGATGGCACAGCGAAAAAAATCAAATCATTATGCTTTTCTCTCGACGATTATATATATTTTTTTTCTCTCTCTCTTTTCTCCACATTCTCCCCTTTTCATGTTTACCAGTTTACTCATCTAAATTTATTGATTGTTTGTATTTAACCATTAATATATCTGTTTGACCGTCACCTCGGGACACTTTATAGTTATATACTTGTTTATGTAAATTTATATTTGTAATTGCATGCAATATGGACAATTGTCTTTTGCAATAAAGAACTTGAACTTGAACTTGAATCAAAATGTATATGGCAACGTTCTATTCATTTGAACATAACATGGTCATACTCATGTAAATTTTCAGTATTGAACTGAATTGCGCAGTTTCTTGGCAAAACTAGGATTGCATGCAATATACTTTGCATTCAATTGGAAACAATAGAGAGCTAAAATGCTTCAAGGAGTTTTCAGGCCATTTTAACAGTATAACACTCTTATCAAGGTGACTTATCCACCTAACCATGAATTCCTTGTTTTTATCATACACATCATTTCATTCATCACATCATCCTTCCAAAGCCTCTAGCTGCTTATACTACGAAGATGAATGATAATCAACTGGTTTGTACTGGCTGATGAAACCTAGTACCTATGATATAGAGTCAAATGCGCTACCAAATCCAATGTGCTACCAACTGGGCTACGATTATGATTAACTCTAAGAAATATTTTTAACTTTTCTGTACTAAATGAATAGAAATATTGCTTAGAATTATTGTAGGAACAGTATTTTAATCTATTTTGTGATCATTTTTCACATCTCTTATCATCAGAAGTAACGTATATAACTTGTGATCATTCTAAAAATGTGAAAAAAGTCTCAAACATAGAAGAAACTATAAGCTGCCTCAACATTGTGTTTGGAAGCTGCCTTAACATTGTGTTTGGTGCATTTCCTTAAACTATGATAGCGGCTCAATGATAACTATACCTATAAATAAGTGGTAACATATTTTGCACGCTTTTAAAACCGCAATGAGTCTTGAAATGGTTAAAATTTATATTGATACCTTAAAAATACTTTAAACAGTTATGGCTTATAGTTGATTTAGACAATTAGGGATTTTAAAACAATTGCAATCAGATGAGATATGAATAAGCCTATGGTAATTGATGGGTAAATTAGTTACTTTAGAGTTACGTATTTTGCCAATAGCTTGATGGCTAGATGCATTAAAAAAATTAAAATCTCCCAAAGAACAGAAGCTTATAGAAAAACACAGTAAACAAAACATTCAGGGCATTGATGAATATAACATTTCTTTTGCATTACATTTAAATGTAACGTATTTTACTCCCATGCATTGCTTGTAAGGGCTATAATTTTCAAGTTATAATATAAATGGGCTTCAAATACCTTTAGAATCACAACTATTATTAACAAAACACAATATCATTTATTTTTTTTTTCTAAATTGGTGGTAATTTCTATAACAAGACATACAACTAAAATTGTTAAATGAAATTTTATGGGTTTGTTTCTTTAAAGTAACGTATCTCGCATTTGCCCTAGTGGCCAGACTGTTAACAAGTTTCAAAATGTTCAATATTGCATAGGCTTTTAGAAAAGCATTGTTAACAATCTTCCAAATGGGACAGCAATGGAAAAATCATTTCTGTCTTTGTGCCTTTCTTTGAAATTCAAAAGTAACGTATTTTACTTCCATGTCATGCCTTCAAGGGGGGTTTATTTACAAAGTATTATGAATTTGCTCTACATACATTCAGAAACATAAATTTTGGTATTAAAAGATCATTTCTGGTCATTTTGACTCATCTTTTCACTATACAAACCTAAAATCTTGTCTTGAAAATTTGATGGGTAATTAACTTTGAGGTAACGTATGTCACTAACGCCCCGCTTGTCAGAGTGCTAACAAGTCTCAAAATGTTCCATATACCATGGGCTATCAAACAGGTATTGTTGTCTAAATTCCCAGCGAGGCAGGGATAGACAATTAATTTCTATATTCATAGTTTTCTTTGAAATTTAAGGGTTACGTGTTTTACTGCAATATCACGACTTTTAAAATTCATTTTCAAAATTTTGTGGGGTGTGCTACTTAAAAGTAACGTATCTAACAAAAGCCCCACTCGCCAGAGTGCTAACATGTCTCAAATTGTTCTACATACCATGGACTTGCGGAAAAATACGGTCTACAAAATTCCCCCCGGGGGGGGGGGGGGGGGAGGACAAACCCATTCTGGCTCATGGACTACTATTTCCCATATACCGCGGCATATACCGCGGCACGAGATTTTCTATCTGACTTAGACCACGCTTTTCTTACACTATCTGTATTTTTTACCCAAACCTCTAAATAATGAAAAAGAGAATGAAATCTGGCAGTGATATTATCCTAAGCAAATGTGAATGTGCTGAATTTACTTTGAATCTATTTCCGTTACCATTTTTAGATCTTTTGCACTTTTGCGACTGTCGAAAGTCTTTAGGAAAAAATAGCTGTATAAAATGCTGGAGATCTTTTTGAAATGACTAGGCCACCAGAACCTGTCAAAATTCACAAGCAAGACGCACTATAACCGCATACAGCTGTAAATACAACGCTCGGAGTTGCACATGTGATATATACTTTTGAAATACTGTTCCTTGTTTGGTCGATTCGCTTCAAGCGTAGTCTAAACAATCATGCAGATTTGGTACAATGAAATTATATTTTTTTATATCTCTGGTAACATTTTGTGAATTGATTTTAAATGTGGAATATGTGTCCATTGCAATCGAGTATTCATACTGACAAGGTATGTTCCTCTAAATCCAAGGTTAGAATTACACCCAATTTTTATACACTATCAACTGTCAAACGACAGAGAAACAGGCATCCGTAGGCGGTCCTATTTCAGGTAATAAGTTATACAGTTTATAAGAAAAAAAAGTTATTTCTTATTCCAAAATGATTCTTTAAGGTGATACATTTCGTTATTATTTCATGTAAAGAAAAAAATGAGATACCAAACTTTATGAAAATTGAAACATTCATTAATTGAGCCTGCGTGACATTTCCAAGAATTTGACTCGTCCAAACAAAACCAACATAAAGCAGCCTAGACAGCCTTATAGTTTGACAAGATGATAACTAGACTCTCTAAAGATACTTTGAGACTTTATCTACTAAATGCAAAGTGAAGACTCTGGTTACACTGTGTAGATGCACAGGCTGACCTGAGTCTTTGCTTGGCGCAAATTTAAAATTGTTGGAAATGTCTCGCACAAGTTCATTTATCCGAAATGAAGCTTTTCCCATGGCCCGGCTCGAATATTGTTCCCTGATTCCCCGTCATTCAAACATCGATTGTGTTTGACAATTGCTCCAGGGACCAGCACATTGCATAACAAAATACAAAAGATAAATCAGGGTTTTATTACAACTTGATTATTTTTTTCATTCCGGGGAATGTTCATCTTTCAAGTTTTCGCGAAATAATTTGTAGAATGTCACTTTGAATATAAAACTACAAAACCTATTTTTGCCGATGAAGATTCGTCTCGTTTTTATAGCCAGTTTAACTGATTTGTGAGAAAATGGAATTTGGAGTGTTTGTATCAAACACCATTCTTGTCTCAAATAATCTTTCTTTCTTCTTGTCCAAGGTTAAACTTAAGTTAGAATTGTAAATTTTGGAGTTTATATATGTGAACCAGCACGCGAAAAATCACCATCTAGGTAGTGCGTAAAGTATCGACCTTGTCAGACTTTGCGTGCATTGCAGACCAACTTTTGTCGAACGATCTCGCACCTCGCTTATTTTCTTATTCTAGAATAATTATTCGTCCTTCTTGTGAAAATTTGAACTGAGTCCTGCTTTTGACCTCTAATCTCGTTTTCAAATGATCATTTTACGCCATTCCGAGATGGTCCCTTTTTACGTCATGGGTTATACCATGGGGGTCAACTGTTATACCATGGCGACTTGATGTTTAGTGAACTGATTTCGATATCTCTTAGATAATTCCCTAAAATCCGTTTCTCTTTTCACTCTTGGGAATCGTATTTATTGTTGACCAAGGAATATGTAGTCGAAATCGAGATCCAAAAGAAATCGATCTTCGTCGATTTGAATCCCAGCCTGGCACACATTATAGCGTGGTGACTTTCTTGTTTAGTGGCCTGATATCCATACATATCAAATAATTCGCTAACGTCAAATACTTCTAGTAATGTCTCAAAGGACACAAGCGTTATATAATACTATTAGATAAATTACAATTATGAAGGTTTCACTTTAATTTCTGGGAAAACCTCTGTTATGCCTAAAAATTGGAATCATTTTTATTTTAGGTTGCAATTGACAATTGGCACTTTTTCATCCGAATTTCTCCCTTTTTCACATTTGATGTAATATAACAAATGTACAATCATTATTTAAAAATATGATGCTTCGGTTACTTGCACAATTCCTTCCTATAGTTAACTGCCTTTGGATGGTTTAAGTACTATTTAGTTTATATTCGCTTTCAGCCCTTATACACAAGCCAGTGTCTTTTAACATAAAACAGCACCGGTCAGAAAAAACAATCCAAAATAATCTTCGCTGGTCTATTGGTCTTAATGTATCCGCAAGTTATTTGTAGTTTCAAGAAAATTACTGACGATAACGTTGTCAATTTCTTCCCGCTAACATATGGGCAAATTCGACGCACCACTAAACCTAAACCTAATCAAAGTACTGAAAGTATTGATAAGTTGGAATGCGTTCGAGAGACGGTGACCTCAAGCTACTAACGAAGCTGACGCCTCCAGTCCACCACAGGTGATCACAAAATACGTCTCGTCTTTTGACGGGCGTATATGAATCAACGTATTTCAACAACGAGAGACGCTTAAACCCCTGAATCGTTATACAGGCCTGAATTTGATGAAAGAAAAATGATAAAAAAAGGGGCTAGAATGGCCCTTAACCGTTCACCTGAATTCGATTGGTCCAGTGAATCTTATCCAAGAAACTTTCAAAGATTCATTCAAATTTGCCTAATTGTTGAAGAGGAGACATTATTCGAATTATGAGCAGTCATAAAAGACCCTGCCAAACAATTCATTACAAAGGAGACTCAAAACTAGCCCTACCCTGCCACGCCGATATTTATGGGCTAATATAAAATTTGCCAACAATATTTGAAGAGGGTCATCAAAGGAACATTTTTGTAAGGTTTCATTGAAATCTGCCCAGTTGTTCAGGAGGATATCGTTCAAATATTTGGGGCTCAAAATAAGCCCCGCCCTGTCATAACCATATTTATTGGCCAATTAGAATATAGCGACAATTTGAAGAGGGTCATCCAGGGAACATTCTGGCAAACTTTCATTGAAATTGGCCCAGCGGTTTAGAAGAAGAATAAGTTTTAAGAAAGTTGACGACGGACGACGGAGTCAGGGTGATCCTAAAAGCTCCCATTGAGCACGTTGTGGTAAGGTGCTCTAAAAGGAAGAAAATGATACGGACCATACAACCGACTGATGGACGCACAGGCGAACACTTATACGCTCAAAACAGTTTTTATATTATTTTTCAAATGAATTCTGTTCCATTTGAGTTATCAATTACATTTTTTATTAGAAGTGTCGCAAAGTAGACCTCAACAGTTGATTTGTCCATGATGATAAGCTATTTTCGCAGGGAAGTCTTTAACTTCATGAGTTGGAATCTCAAGACAATTTTTGGACGAAGTTCAATTGTGATTTCGACCTTTGTGACTCCAAAATTGGGCAGTTTTTCGGGTCATTGACAACATTTGTGTCAAGTTTTATTATTTGGGTCAATTGGTTGTTCAGTTAGAGTGGAAACTGTTAACTGTTAAAATTTACTGATGACCGTGACATGTATGACCCCGAAACAATAGGGCATTCCTTTGGGTCATGGGCAATATTTGTGTAAAGTTTCGTTATTGCAGAACAATTGCTTCTCCGTTTATCTAGCGGAAAGCAAAAGGTCAATGGACTGAGAGACAGACATGATGAAATCAATATATGCTCCTCTACTTCTGGGTTGGGGGTACAGTTAATAACATCGTGACATTGATAAGGTGAACGATTTTGGAATGATTTAGGCATGGTGTTAAATGAGTGAGCGGAGTGAGTTTTGAGTGAAATTAAAGGAAGGGAATCCAATGTCGCTTATTTTGTTCAGGATGAACAAAAATAGCGATATATAAAACCTATATAAAATATGCATAAACGTTCAATAAATAGCTTTCTATTTCGTCAAGAACCAATCAGACGCTTTAAATTTCAATTATGTCAGTGAAAACGCGATTTGGTTCTTGCTTAATTCATTTTGAATGTACATGTTGATCTTATTTTTTTTAATAACTGTGAGCGTTTTTGAATGGTTTGAGTGAGTGTTTGGAATGAATGAATGGAGCGCAGAGTGAGCGATTAAGAATTTTTTATTGAGGTGAATGTCAATTTTACGATGTAACTAACTGTGTGATGGTGCTCTTACACGTGTTGATGTGTAAGAATGTAAAGAAAACAAGTTGAACTAGTTGGTTTGCTTCAAATGGCAAATTGTCATGGTGATGGAATGCAATTGGGCAAAGATTTTAAAGATGCGGTGGCAAGGGTTTTATTGGATGAGTAATAGGTTTTTACAATGAAACATTTATGTAGATAGTCAAAAGTTAAATGTGTACATGTAATACGGTCGTTAGAAAAGAGAAACTATACCTTTAAAGAAGCTATAACATAATTCTACGAAAAACAGGTCGCGACCTTACCAAATAAGCAGATCACGTGATTGGTCTGTGCTATTGCCACAATACTGAGAAAACAGATCGCGACATTACCTAATAAGCGGATCAAGTGATTGGCTAGTGCTATTGTCAATTGCTGACCTTATCGGACTTGACTTATCACATGATTTCCAAATATAGTAATGCAAACATGTGATACTAATATATTCGTACGCAACTTTCAATAAATATCGTTTAAAACATAAAATAAGCGTGATAATAATATACATGAAGAAATAGTTGTGTAATTGTACAGCATTATTACTTTTTGATGAAATAAACTGTATGTCTTTGTCATGTTGAGATATACAAAATAGGCCAAAGTGTAATCACATCCTGTTCACGTGATATGTGTTCTCAAAAAACCCGAAATGAAATTATCTTGTATTCATTTTGCGGTTTTGTTAAATCTAAGTTGGAATTGCTCCGCATTCCAACTTAAAAACTATAGCGGTGCCTGGACAACTTTTTTTTATCTATTCCATGTATTTCCCGTACCAGTTCTACAATTGCAGGTTCAATTTGCCCATAAAAATGGGAAAAAGAAAAAAAACATCCACCAGTTTCGCAGAAAACAGACCAGGGTACTTAGACATGAATATACCCTTGTAAAGGAATTAACTGGTTGAAAGGTTCATTACGGATTGGCCATGTTTCTTTCAAATCGGGATATAAATCATAAAGCTTCTAATGATCTCTAGAGTGTAACGCTTAAAATCTCTCTATGTTAATCGAACTTTTCCTAAAGTATAGCATGTAGCCAAATATTCGCAATTCTTTCATGCTACGACGCAACTTTTATATGCACTGCAATCGTACTTATGGAGCAATTTTGAGCCCTATTTCAAGCAAACTACCAAACTCAACACGAGTAAAGTGAAGCGATGCTACAGATCTTGTACTATTAAGTACTCAATGACTTTTTTTTTCATTTAATTTTTCCAATAGTGAAGATTTTTTTTTACAAATATATCAAATGAAAATACAGTAAATAAGCACAGACATACAGTACAAAATAGACGAAAACATGTTGAAAGATTATTTAGTAACTATGAAAATGACTAAATCAATCATGGAATGCAAATTATACAGTGGGGGAAAAAGAAAAGGAGCCTTATAAAACATATATCATTGAAACGCTAAGTGCGTTTTCGCGAGGGGCAAAAAAAACCGCGAAAACACAATTGGCGACAATAACTCGCTGAAAAACCATTACTATGGTTACGTATTACCAACTTACCCTTAACCCAACGTAAATGCTTTCTCGAAACGAAATAGAAAACATCTTAAGGTAGAAGGAAGCACGTGTAGGCTGTAATAGTTATGCCCTTTAAAACGGCCTTTGGTAGAATGACCATATTACGTGGAAAAATCGGATCACATAGCAATAAAATTGCTCTTTAGAACTGTAAAAAACTAGTAGATTGTCAAATAATTGGTTAATCCCAAAAAGAGCTCGCAAATACTGCTCATTGTCCATTAGATATAATGCATTGAGAACTATTTCTCCAAATTGCGCATGTATTTTTCTGAAGAAATTTTGAGAACAAACTTTGACTACTGGACAACGAGTCAAGATATGTTCCGTAAGGCTAACTTGTATGGATTCGTTACCACATCTATTACAACTAGTGACAAAGGTAGAAAGATATGCTATTAACTGAGCCGTCGAGAAACAGGCACGCAACATATGCGGATACCGTGCACCAAATTGCCAAAGTAGAAATTCCCAAAAATCCTCCTGTATTTCACGATACAAGATAAATTGATAATTAGAAGTTCTTACGGTTTAGCCATGTTTCTGTCAAATCGGGATATAAATCATAAAGCTTCTAATGATCTCTAGAGTGTAACGCTTAAAATCTCTCTATGTTAATCGAACTTTTCCTAAAGTATAGCATGTAGCCAAATATTCGCAATTCTTTCATGCTACGACGCAACTTTTACATGCACTGCAATCGTATTCATGGAGCAATTTTGAGCCCTATTTCAAGCAAACTACCAAACTCAACACGAGGAAAGTGAAGCGATGCTACAGATCTTGTACTATTAGGTACTCAATGACTCATTTACTAAAGTCTTGAAATATCCTCTCTTGTCAAATCGCTTTGTCGGATACGAGATTTAGCTAAAAGCTAATTACGATGTGATGGTCAAGTGAATTATGTTTAATAAACAATCTGGTTTTTTTCTAATTATTTGAAGTTCTCTTTAAACTATTACATGTTATTATGATGTGTCAGTCCACTGTTACGTTTTTTGGCAGTTTATAAAAGGCATCTAATAAAGTTGTGGGCTCAATTCGTTAAACAGGAAGCCCAAGAGG
Organism: Fragum whitleyi; assembly: GCA_948146395.1. NCBI lineage: Eukaryota > Metazoa > Mollusca > Bivalvia > Cardiida > Cardiidae > Fragum > Fragum whitleyi. The sequence continues at coordinate 53,414,342 of OX411544.1, read as the reverse complement.
ACCTGAATAGCTGGCTTTAACATCTCCAGTCTGATTAAAAAATGTTATTTTGACTGAAAACGACACTTTGAAGTCTCTTTAGAACTATAATGCAATGATTTAAAGGGTCTGGCCCACATTGTTGTTCCAAAATAATCAATCACCGTTAACCTGCATACCCTACAACCATGATATTACCTCGTAAAGATGATTGCAATAAGTACACCATCTAAACACATTTTCAGGAACAACTCAAGTAAAGAGTCATTCATGGAACATTAATCCCAAGACTGAATGAAATTAGTCCAATTGGAGGATAGGAAAAAAATGATACTTCAAAGTGAAAATTGGCCTCACCCTGCCATATCCACATTCACGGGCTAATCACAAGTTTAAGACCAATTTAAGTGAAGATGCACCCAAGGAATATTCATGCCAAGTTTCATTGAAATTGGTCCAATGGTTTGAGAGGAGAAGATTTTAAAAGAATTTAATGTGAATATAAGCCCCGTACTGACACTCCCCTATTTGGGGGTCAATCTAAATTTCTTTTACAAATTAAAGACATGGTCATCTAGGGAACCTTTCTATCAAGTTTGATTAAAATCCGCCCATTGGTTTAGGAAGAGAAGATGTTTTGATACATGGACTCACGCATGCACGGACGGACGCTTTAAGTACAGGCCGCCATGATGATAGCTCGCTGGTCTTCGGCCAGTAGAGTTTAAATCAAATAAAGTTTCATTGCGCATTGATACCAGGGGTCGTATTTGACCAAAGGATGAGTAAAAGGTTCTCATATAATTAGTTTTAAACAGTGGGATTGTATGGGACTTAACGCCGCTTTTAACAATCTTTCAGCCATATCGCAGCGGATAGGACACCTAAGAGCAGATTTTTGGTACTTCTCGTACCAATACAACCATTACACCCATCTTTGGGATACAGTTGTCGGAAAAGATTTGTGCCGGGGATGGAAACCGTGACCCTTTGAATGATTATCCGACGTTTAATCAACTGAGCTCATTCGGAACACCACTCGGCCAATCTCACGATCAACCTCGGATGTACATAGACGGACCATTTCTAAAAATTACGGGAAAACAGAGATTTTCTGTCGCTATTTACTGCAAAAGATAAAAAAAAACTAAGCATAGCGCCGGTTGTTTCCGCTCTAGTTTTTCTTACACGGTTTCCGCCTAACAAAACGCACAATTTCGTTACATACCCATCCGCCTTACATACATCCTGTCTGTTGCAATTTACGGAAATGGCCGAGTGATGTTCCGAATGCAACTGAGCTATGGCAGCAACACTAAGTATGGATGGATTACTCAGAGTTTTGCTGTTAAAGGCCTATATTCACCGACTCTAAATTCGCCGTAGATTTACATAACAAGGTTGCTGGTTGGCCAATGCATATATCTCGTCCAATCAGCAACATTGTTATAGAATTTCATATAAGACTTGTGATTTAGCCTTGAAACTTTATGTTGGAGGAGAAAGGGTGTTGTTTCCGCTAAATCCCATTGCGCATTTCCAACTTTGATTTTTTTTGCTCGTGAATTCTCTATGAGACATTCTGACGCCTTTAAAAACATTATTTAACTGTACTTTTCTGAATCTTTTTAATTCCTTTCTTTTGGACGATCCTTCAAATATAATTGATGGAAGAGTAAACACTATAATGAACATGTATACACTCAACTGTTAGATATATTTTGAATCCTTATCAAATGAGCCTCTTGCATCTGTTAAGCGCTACGTTCACTGAGGATAAAAAAAACGCTCGCGAGCTCCTGACTATTGTAATCATTCCATAAAAAGAGCATACAAACCCTGAATCAAGTATCCCTCTTTCTCATCAATTCGTGCCCTCTCATTGGATTCGTGCATGTCAATTCTCTAATATAATGAGGATTTTTGTAAAACAAAACATTGTAATATTTTACTTTGTGTGAAAAAGAAGAAAAAAAAATAGAATTATGTTTTCTCTAATCATATCAGAAACTTATTTATGAATTTAAAGAAATTGGCGACTTTTCTAAAATGGCCGACTAACTTCGTCATACCATCTTTGAAAATAATGTATGTGTCTGCAACTTTTGCAAATCTTAGCGTTGAAAATTATCATGTGGACTAATTTTATTTTAAAGATAGTGAAGAGAAAAAAGAATGTGACAAATTCTTTTTAATAATACCAAATAAGCTCCCTCAATCAGATGCACGAATCCAATGAGAAACTCTAGTCAGAATGAGACTGGCCACCCAGGTGCGCTTTAGAGTAAAATTTTGAAATAAATTTGTACACTATTATTATTTTTGTTTATTTTACATTAGATAACATAACTCTGCAATATAAAAAAACCAGGAATCTATTGTTTGGTGCTCCTGTCGCCGCGATATGTCTGAAAATTGTTTAAAGCGGTATAAGACCTCTCTCTCTCTCTCTCCCTCTCTCTCCCTCCCTCTCTCTCCCTCCCTCCCTCTCCCTCTCTCTCCCTCTCCCTCTCTCTCTCTCTCTCTCTCTCTCTCCCCTCTCTCTCTCTCCTCTCTCTCTCTCTCTCTCCCCTCTCTCTCCTCTCTCTTCTCTCTTCTCTCTCTCTATCTCTCTCTATCTCTCTCTCTCTCTCTCTCTATCTCTCTCTCTCTCTCTCTCTCTCCCCCCCCCCCTCTCTCCCCCTCTCTTTCCCCCTCTCTCTCTCCCCTCTCTCCCCCCCCCCCCCCATCTCTCTCTCCACAATACTATCTCGATCCTTACCCCACCACTCCTTACCAACTCACTTCCTCTAACGCTCCAATCACTCCCTTCCCTCTCACACTCCACTCCCCATAGACCACTTCTGAGACACCACTCTTTCCCTTTGCCTCTCACACTCCACTCTCTTCCTTCCTTCTAAATCTCTCACTGCATTCCTTTCTCTCCCTCAATCTGCTCATTTACACTCCGCCTTCTATTCTCAACTCCGATTTCCCCTTCCACCCTCCACCACGCACATTTCTTTCCGATCATGAAGAAGGATAGAAAGAGAGAGAAAGAGAGAGGATTGCCCATTGGGCACTCACTCGAAAATTAGTACATTCATGTATCTATGAATGAACTTGATGAGGCTTATCAGCACTGACTTTCAGAAAATAAATCTTGGTTTTTATTGTAAAATTGTGTATCTTTTAACTATCATATTGAAATGAATATATAATTAGATCTATTTTAAAAGTTTCTACTGAGCTTTCTAAAATAGTATTCGATAGTTATCACTATTGCTTAAGGGATTTTTTTTATAAAATTAATATCTTTCAAATGTTATTTTCATGCAGAAGAGACAAAAATAGCACTTATGCATTGTTATTTTTGAAATACTAACTTCGTTATAGTATAAATAAAATATATACATAGCCTCTGGTAATAATTGTTAACAATGAAATACAATTTTCTCAACTTTAGAGATAATCCGGAGCTTAGCTGTGAGGGCTAAACAGGATGATATTTCGCCCAAAACCCATCCAATTTTTGTTTAATCAGTAGGGAGTTCGATCCCTGGAAACGCTAGTTTGTAGTTTTCTTTTCACATTTTGCCCTATTTAAACTATATCAAATGTTTAAAGAAAAATTTAAATCAAATTTTAATTGATTTCCATTTTATACTTACTGATACGTACATTCGGAAATATAAATGAAATAAAGAAGACATTCAATAATTGGGGCCCGCCAGGTGGGGAAAAACTGGATCAGTGCGATAAGTGTCGACCCTGGTCAGTTTTCGTGGAAGGCCTCCTTCAAAACACTCCAGTGATATTATTAAACATTATCGGTATTTCTTTAATGCTTTTCGGTGGTTTATCGAGAAATAACAGTAGATTATCACTTGATAATCTCACCGTAAAAAGCAGTGAAATTATCAAAAACTTATACCCTGCTTTTGTGCATTTCATCCTACCTGACGTCATCTATGCGGGACGAAATAAGTGACGTCACAATGAACGTTGCATAGCAATCACGTGCAAAATGACGCGCTTTACGAAAATATTTCCTAGAAATTTCACATTTTGTCTCATTTTTGCATTTAAGAAATAGAATAATCGTTTGTTTTTCGTGTAAGATCGATTAATCTTTCATTTCGTGAACATCAAAAGCTATATTTTCACTCGTGGCTCTGCCACTCATGAAAATATAGCTTTTGTTGTTCACTCAATGAAATATAAATCGATCTTACACTGAAACAAACGATTATCCTCTATTTAAACGCTTGATTTGATTTGAGTTCCGTACAAGATGCAAAATTCTGTGAGGTTTTCCCATACATAAAAGCTTATTTTGAAATGAGGGTTTCATGCGAGTAACATGTTTTTGTTTTTTTCTCTCTCTTCTGTTTTCTAGTTTTATTCTATTTTCTATATTTCTTTTTTTTCTTTAAGTTTTATCTTATTTTTTATTTATTTTTAATATATTTTTATTATTATCATTTTCAATTCTGGATTTCTGAAACTGATCAGACGTCCGTTTCGGTCTATAGTAAAAAATAAGCTTGTGAAAAAAATCGTCGCCTATAAATATAAAAGGCAAGCAAAATTTACTGTTCTCGTCTGCTACATTCATAATAATTACAAGCACAAACAAGAGACAACGAGCTTGAGTTTCAGGAAAAGATGTCACAGCCGTACAATGCCCTTATGAGAAATACTGTGATACGAAATGACGTTTAAACACGCCATTTCAAGAAATTTATGGTTTCTGGGACAAAGTAAAATATTTTTTTTATTGAATGACAAATTGACAATAATCTCTCTTATAATTATTATAAGGACGGTTTGAATAAAATAACCAGCATTCGCCAATGGGTATGCCCGTCAGGTATTCTAATCCCTTTCTATAAATCTGGCCAATCTGCAATTCGAGATTTACTCCAAACAAATGTCTGAAAAGGGGACGAACCAAGCAAAGTTAGGTCACAAAATTTTAATTAAAATGAGTTTTGCCATTCTAGATTCAGAAAATTGCAAAAGTGGCATTTTTAACTCCTGTAAGTCTATGTCTATTTTCACAGACAAGTTACGTTGTGGGTACTTTTCGCAACAAGGGCCTTTTTCGCTTCACCGATAGACTTATAAAAAAATGACAGAAATGTGAGCATGTAAACTTTGATAACATCGATAGGAAATTTCTCCGTCGACTGGCGCCAGAATAATCTTTTTGCTGCAAGATCATCTCCGGACACGCATATTTTGAAAAATCTGAGCCGTCATATAGATAGAGATGATATCTTGGAAGTGCGAAAAGTTCCGACCCTTGTCAGACTGCGCGGAGTGTGCAGACTGACAATGGTCGAAACTTTTATGATTTAGCAGACTTCTTGACTTTAGAATGATCATTTTGCCTTCTAATAAATAGCTTTTGAAAAGAGACCACAGTATAACCTCTTCTTGATCTAATCTCTTTATCAGATATTTATTGTACGCAGCTCCAAGATAAGCTACAACTTTATGAGTTTTTACGCGCATTAATATCTTCCAAGCAATTGTAGATATTTCTACTAGTAGCATAAATGTTGCACAAAAACATCAAAACATATATAAGCTTAGTCGCATAAGCTCCCTAATTTTCTATGTGGTTGTTTAAAAACTAAATTTTCGTTTGCCCCGATCAGAGAACTAGAAATAAAATAAATTCGCCTATACAAGTCAGAAATAAAATCGAGGAAACCTGTTTTACACCGTTGAATTTGGCCGGCGATAAACTAAAGCAGAATCAAATGAAAAGCCAAATGAATTTCGACAAGATGAATTCGTTATATTGAACAATTGCGATTGTTTCGTAATTTTAATAGTCATAATTTTGCGATGATACACTGTTATATCATTGACAAACCTGAAGTTCAATCAACACAGGCTATATCTCACAGACAAATGAGGTATAAAACAAAACATAGAGAGCTACGTGATAAGCATCTAAAGATGTCTCTAGCGAGCAGTTTATATCCTCAATTTGTCTTTGTCAATAACTGATCTGCCGTCTCTTTTATCACTTTTGAATGAAACGCTGCCAAATCCGTAACTTCAATTACGCACAATACGTACCTGTAGACGTATCAATTAAAAATATCGATGATTTATACAAATTAAGCCAACTACAATTAATTCAAGGATTAGGGCCCTCGTAATTTCAATCGATTATCACAGACTGTTCAAATAAGTCATCCAATTCATAGTAGTTATTTGACAGTCATTCCGACAAATGAACTTATCTCATTCGTCAGCGTGATTCGGTAATCAACATGCCAGACCTGTACTTTTATGGTCCACAATAGGTTGCAAACATTTGGGATTCGTGAAACGGACCAAATACGCTGCACTTAGTCGATTTAGGATAAAAAAAAATCACAAGAAGCTCTCCAGCATTACAAAGAATGTAAGAAAAGTCTATGTAGACTTAAAAAAATTATTTGTCCTTAGAGCGTCAAAAACTTGTAGAAGCCAGGTCAGACCCTAAACTCTTTTGGGAAACAGTTAAAATGAGAAAAAAGAATGAAACTAGAATACCAAAAATAACTATAGGTCAATGGCAGTACTATTTTCAAAATCTTCTCTACGATTCCTCTATGCCAAAAATTTCAAATACACGGGTTGAAAATAAAACAGAGCGTAATGATCAGCTAAATCTACCTATATCTCAAAGGGAAATCATTCGTAGTATCAATAGTCTGGCTCTAGCAAAGAGCCCTGGGGCCTGTTTTACTAAACATCTTACGATCATTTTGTGCGTAAGTCAAAAATTAAAGTTGCTTCTACAGAAGTAACTTGATATGGAATTCTGTCATGCAACATCTAATGAAATCGTCTTCAAAAGACGGTTTCAATGAGATACTGCAAGGCAGAACCCACCAATGAATAAAAACACCAGATACGATTATTGATTTTGACTTACGATTGATTTTTTCGTAAGTTGTTTAATAAAACGGGCCTCAGGGCCGGACGGATTATATGATAAGTTCTCAAGAAAACTATTACAGAAATAGTCCCAATACTAGAACACATTTTAACCATATATTTCAAACAGGAGTTTTCTCTAGGATACGGGGAGAGAGCATTATTTGTCCTATCCATAAATCGGGTTCGATAAATGATACGGGAAACTATAGGGGCATATCCTTAATAAATACGATGTATAAAATAATGTCTAAAATCATCAGTACTCGTTTATATATTTGGGCCGAGGAAAATGGTAAAATTGACGAGAGCCAAGCAGGTTTCCGAAAGGGATACACAACAACCGATAATATATTCACTTTGCAAGCGATGACCCAAAAGTATCTATCTAAACCAGGCGGCAGGTTCTACTGTATTTATATCGATTTTCGAGAAGCTTTCGATAAAATCAATCACAATGTTCTTTTTAAGTGATTGAGTGCAAAAGGTGTATCAGGTCGTTTCTATAGATTCTTAATGTTAAGTTATTCCCATCATAAATCATGTGTGCAAACAAACAGAGGGCAAACTAGCTTTTTCACCTGTAATGTGGGTACTAAACAAGGCGATATATCAAGTCCGATAATCTTTTCACTATTCGTTAACGATTTATCTACCTTGCCTAGAGTAAAATGCAGTCAAGGCAGTTTCATCGATACAAATATACCAGATATTATCTCTTTAATGTTTGCAGACAGCATTGCTAGTTGTGCAGAAATTCCAGTTAAACTACAACAACAAATTAATATCATTTCTAACTTTTGTAACGAAACAGGTATGGAATTAAATCTAGATAAGACAGAAATTATTGTGTTTAGAAAGGGCGGGTACCTACGTAGTTATGAAAAATGGTTTTTCAATGGAAATTTCATTAAAACTACATCCGGTTATAAATATAATGGGTCTGATAACCCCTACACTATCCTGGACGTCTGCCAAAATTAAACTAGCTTTACAAGCAGAAAAGGCAATTCTTTCAATCCAAAGCTTTAGGCGCAAAAATGGCTATTTGCAATATCACGAAACATTTAATCTCTCCGATGCCATCGTTAAACCAATTCTTTTCTATGCTTCTTGTTTATGGGGTACAGAGTATTGTGAAATCATAGAATCCGCGCAATATTCGTTTTGCAAAAAAAAAATCCTAGGTCTAAGTAATTCTACAAATAACGCAATGACATTAGGTGAATGTGGGAGATTACCGCTGTGGGTTACATATCACACAGAATCTATCAAATATTGGTGCAAAATCATCCATATGGAAGACCATAGATATCCAAAACAATGTTTTCAAATGCCTGTTTCGCATGATAACTTAGGCCGAATAAATTGGGCGACTAGAATTAAAAATCTTTTATTCCAGTATGGATAAGGAATTGTATGGATTTCGCATACGGTTGGAGATGTTGATTTTTTTATCAAGCAGTTTAAACAAAGGCTAACGGATTGTGCTAATCGAAAATGGCATTCCTCTATTATCGAATCGGGTAGATGTGATTTCTACAAACAGTTCAAAACTCTATTAAACGTTGAAAATATTTATCAATTGATTTGACGCTTACTTTGAGGAGAGCTATAGCTAAGTTTCGTTGCTCTAACCATATCTTTAAAATAGAGATCAAGCGTCATCGCAACACACCAAGAGAAAACAGATATTGTGACTTCTGTCTTCAAAGTAATACGCGAGTGATTGAAGATGAGTACCATATATTTTCTTTGAAATTTGAAAATCTAAGGTCAAAACATTTACTGACATGGTATAATAAGGGAGATAGCCCAAGTGACCTTATCAACATTATGCAAACGAGCTCACCTAAATTAATTAAGTCCCTTGGTATTTACCTGTATGAAATTTTACAAAAACACAGAGAGCAATGTATAGTTCCGCAAGAAAGAGTGAGGTTCGAGAAACCGTTATCACCTATCATTTTCAATGTAAAATTGATCTTTGATCACTCAATTAGATAGCTGGTCTATAACGTATAAACATACCTTTTATGTCGCACCAATTATCCGATACATTTACACTAATCCGAAATAATGCTGAACTGAGTTAATTCCATATTTAACTTTTTATCAATTAAAACATAGCCATGTCTATTGATTTTGCTATAATTAGTCTTATTTGAAAGTTGACACAAACATCTATCCGAAAGGTTTCCATTCATAATGTGCATATTAAAAAATACTACAAGTTGTGGATGCTTTGTTTTGATTACTTATCCCATGACCCATGAACGATCTATTCGGGCACACAAAAATAGCCTAACGGTAGAGTAATAACATGATCACAAGTGAGTCATTCAACGATTTAAAAACTTCTGATTTCAATATTCCTGATTTCGATATAACCAATGTCATGTATTAAATGTATGATATGTACCCCCTCTCACACTCTCTACCACTCCACTTTTTCACTCTTCCTCACACTCCATTCTCTCCCAATTATATCCCTCACACACCACTCTATTCTTCCCTCGCACATTCATCTTGCTCCTCACTCATTACTGTCTCGACCCTTATCCTCTCTTTCTCCTATCTCCACTCACTACTCACTACACTCTCTCTTTCCCTCCTTACACACCACTTCCTCTGAGACACCACTCTTTCCCTTGCCTCTCACACTCCACTCTTCCTCATTCTCACTCCACTCTCTTCCTTCCTCCTAAACCTCTCACTGCAATCCTTTCTTTCCTTTTCTCTCACAATCTACTCATTTACACTCCACCTTCTATTTCAAACTCCGATTTCCCCTTCCACCCTCAACCACTCACATTTCTTTCCGATCATGAAGAAGGATAGAAATAAAGAGAAAGAGAAGGGATTGCCCATAGGGTACTCACTCGAAAATTTGTATATTCATGTATCTATGAATGAACTTGATGAAGCTTATTAGCACCGACTTTTCAGAAAAAAAAGCTTGGTTATATATGACCCATGACCCATTATTGTATTGATTTTATAAGGTTTCCCAATCCAAACCATCTTCACGGGTCAGGGGTTATCGAATCGATAGCTTCTTCTCGAATACCCCTTGACCGAATGAATAGGTAAATTCTGTACGATTTATTTTTAGCCGGCCAACCAAAAGGTCAAACGCGATTTCTGTGACTGCCAATCAGAGAGCTTCTTACAAACGGCATCGGTACCTTTTAATCCCTATGGCAACCTGTCCGACGACTGTGTAGATAAACCCCTTCATTCATTGATTAAAGAAAATGCGTCGCATCGAAGACGCTGACTTTTTAGTACGTTTTTATTCGGTGAAAGTCAGATTTATAAAATCAACAAATATAAACCGAATTCTTTTATCATAACTTATACGAATACTAAGCTTTTGTTATTATTATTTTTGAACAGTGTCATTATCTTAATAATAATGAAATGTAAACTTAAATTACTCCGTTTGCATTACATGAAAAAATGAAAGTAAAGTTATTGCAATTCTATTCTATCCTCAATATTGTGAATTATTATCAAAACTTAGCTAAAACATTGCGCTACCCAACGGTCAAGTAAAGGCATTACGAGATGAGAATATCTTAGACTCAGTGTTTCAACTTTAAACACATTCTTCTTTCGAATAAATAAGACTAGAATTTTTGGGTGATAGTTTATTAATCCCTTTTCGTTTTTAAAATATCTTTTCTTTTGGGGGAGGAAAACATTTTGGTGAATCAGAAAATTTCCCCATTGTCCACCGTGAATGTTTTCCGAAATCCCCCTGAAAATACTGTAAAATGTTAGTTTGGATTAAGACATTATCTATCACATTTTTGGTATTTTCGCCGACCTACAAAAATAACATGAAATGTTTTTGAGTTAATCTATCCTTCTCCCCCACCCCACTACCACCCCCACCCCCACACATCACCACAACACATACAAACACTCTGCCGCGTCATAAAGCAAATTCAATAATTTTTCTTCGGGAGAAAGAAAACGCAAAAACATTAAGGTATTTGAAGAGGTAATTATGAACAAGTTGGATCACCGATATAAAACTTTTTTTTTAAAATCTTCCATAGAAGAACATTTTGGATAGCTTATTAATGGCCAGTTTTTTTTTTTTTTTTTTTTTTTTTTTTTTTTTTTTTTTTTTTTTTTCCGTACTATATGGAATATAGTCAACGGGCGACAAAACTACTTAATAACTTCAATAACTTGAATAAATTGTAGACACGAGATTTTGGACTGCCCAAAAACAAAACACGTATAAATCATATATAAATGATAAAAATCAAATAATACCTTATTTACCATTACATGTCATTAGGATTGAACATTGCACGGGATTGCTTCGTTTTAAACGTCGTGACTAAGTTGTTTCCGATAGCAAATTTATTTTTTTTAATTTATCGAAACATTGTGAATACCTACAACATGGATACTTTTCAAATTAAAATTAATTCAATTAAATAAACAACTAGATAAATAATGAAGATAAATTAAAACAATGAACAAATAATTTTATTAATTCTTCGGCTCCCACAATATTCTCACACAAGAATTTTTTAACACGGATAGCCCTACTTAATTCTGCTCTATTATTATCTTTAAGTTAAGTTTAATTTAATTATTTTTACGGCCATTTTATGTGTTTAAAGAAAAAGCCTGCTGGAAAAGAAGGATAAAATCTCCGAATAAATGAATTGATATGAAAATTCAATAACATTATCATTTCAAAATTAGTTCTATAAGACGGCTTTATTCTTGAATTTATTCAAAATCTTAAATTTCGCACACTTCATATAGATACATTCTGCTATATTGGAGTTTGCCTTTAATGAGGTTTTAAAACGGTAAAAAATTAAACCGGTATTCATTTATTAAATAACTTGAAAATTTAAATAAACATTGAAAAATCGTGATATAGTATCATCGAGGGCAGAAAAGCTGAATTTGAGAAACTTTCAATGTATCATCAAGTTATTTAAAAGATAAGCATAATAGATATAGGAATTTCGAACAGTTTTTGTGATTGTGTATTGCAGTCTTACTAAGTGTCACGATTACTTAAAACTGAAGGGGTTAAGCGCAATTCTAAGGGTTAAATTCACATCTGGAAAGTAGTCGCGGGGCATATTGACCTAACATACCTCCCGCTATCGCACCTTTTTGTGAGAAGGTTACTGATTGGTCCGCCTCGTTTTCCGTTCTGTGACGTCACGCGTACAGAAAATACTCATTCAATCAGCCAAGGGTAAGAAAAGTAAAACGTTCGTAACCCTTGGTTCGACAAGATGAATCCAAAACATGCTTATTTTGAAATGAGATTTCATGCTAATTTTTTTCTTCTTTTGTGCATTCATTTTTATTTTTTTATCTTTTTTGCAATTCGGGATTTCTGAAACTGATAAGAAGTTTGGTTCGGTTTATAGTAAAAAATATGTTTGTGAAAAAATCTTCGTGTGTGTGTGTGTATATATATATATATATATATATATATATATATATATATATATATATATACTGGCCAAAAGTCCTAACCGGCCTCTTTAAAAATGACGATAACTTTTTTAAAAGTTATAACATTTTAATGAAATTTGATGTGTGATTTTCTATGCATAGTGCACGTAGATTTCCATTATGATTTACCAATAGTTATCAAATTTGGATGAGAAATAAAGGAAAAGCTCAAAAAGCTTTAAATCTTAATAGAGCTCGGGATATTACACTTTCAACAAATCAAAGTCCGCAAATCGTTAGCTGCAACCCAGACCAAGAAGAAAATCAAAAAACATTGTCAATTTTATGTGGCCATTGACTATAGGAGAAACAGAAAGAATAGAAGGCATGTTAAAATGATGTTTAAATTCAACCGGCAACCCATTTATCTAGCGAATATGCTCAAATATGGTCTGGTGTGAAAAAAAACGATGTATCAAACTGATTTTTTCACATATCCTACATTTTGTAGCTCAACGGGAATTATCAGTCTATATTTTATATGTTTTTGAAGAAAAACGTGTTTTAGGTGTTGTTTCTAGGAACCGTTTTTCTGCATACATAAGCTCTATCACTTTCTCTTAGAGCCATATGCCGCGCACAATTGTCGAACATTTTTAAGAGAAGGTTAAGGGTTGTGGGTGTGAACACGGTGAAAATTGGGCTCCGATGGAAATAACGAAAAAAACGTTAAATTTTGGATTATTTGGACGTGAAATTGTGTTAATAAAAGTTTAAGTGTATAGCAATTGTATCTGATGGAGAATAATAAAGAAAATCAACAATCTAAAAGAAAAAATAGCAGTCAAAGTAAGGAATCGAAATCAACAAGAGGAAACAAAGGCGCGAAAAAGGCGGGAGATTCGGGAGATCAGCAGACGAACAATAACAAAGGGTCAGTAACACAACAAATCCATACAGTTAATAACGAACAATCATTTCTATCAAGTTTACTTGACACTTCAAACGTATTTCATTCATTCACTAGTATGAACGGACAGAATATGCAAAATATGCAAAGTGCGCAAGGTCAAAATTATGCCGGAAGCCCGCCGCCCTATGTAAATATGGCCAATATAGGCCACCCCAATACCCCAATTTTAAACAACATGAACAGTTCCTGTAACGTTGGGCAACTACAGCCATCACTACCGTCACAACTGTCACAACCGTCACAATACTATTCGACACCAATTAGACCGATTGTAAACAACGGATATCCTTCTACAGCCCTACCCCCAGCAAATTCATCGCCAAATAATGAACTGATGCGGTTTCTAAATCTTAAATTCGATGAGATGGGTAAACGTTTGGACAAAATAGACATTTTAGAAAAGAAAGTGGATGAATTTGATAAAAGATTAAGTAGGATATGGTCAGATTTGGATGAAAGGCTAGTTAAAAACACGGATAAAATCGACACACTTACGGAAACAGTGAAAGCGAACGATTTTGAACTTGATGAGGCCCGGGATGAGATACGAAGTCTAAGCAGAGAAAACGAAAAAATGAAAGAAACTATCAATGAAATCCAATCGAAATCCATGATGAATAATTTGATTATAGGTGGGATAACAGAACCCGAGGATTTAAAAAGTGCCTGATGAAAAAATTGAACAAATTCAGTTCGATAGAATACACAGGACTGGAATTAAACGGCATAACAGATCAAGAAATATAGTGGCAGTATTTACAGCTAAACGTGATAACGACTACGTCAAATCCTTAAGATCAAACCTGAAAGAGACAAATTATTATATGCATGATCAATATCCTCAAGAAATAGTTGAACAGCGTAAAAAATTACTTCCTATATTGAAGAAAGCAAAAGAGGACAAAAAAGAAGCATATATAAAATATAACAAATTGATAGTAGAAGGCGAAGTATACTTAGACGGGCCGTATGGTAAAGTATAGGAAATAGACGAGAGTATAGTTAAAGTCGGTGTCTGGAACTGTAATGGGTTATCAAACGATAAACTATCAAATACAGATTTTTGCAAAATCTTAGATGAATTCGACATAAGTTGTCTGTTAGAAACATGGACATGTAAAAGTAGTAAAATTGATTTATCCGGATACGAAAGTTTACACTTTCATAGAAAATTTAGGCATAGAAATGCGCGTAGAAACAGCGGTGGGATCGTTTTATACATAAAACAAAACATTTTCCCCGGAATTAAGGTGGTGAGAAATCATCACGATACTATAATATGGCTGAAAATGGACTGTGATTATTTTTCCATAGAAGAAGACTTGTATTTAGGAATTGTTTACATGTGGGGTGCTACCTCCCCCGCTTATGATGTGATAAATTGTGATTTATTCAATATTCTTGAAACCGATATAACGCACTACGATCAACTGGGCACGGTTTTAGTTGCTGGTGACTTTAATGGGAGAGTAGGCTTAATCGCAGATTATATAACAGAGGACAATTTTATCGAAGATATTGATAGTCAAAATTATATGACAGACAAAACACCCCGAAGAACCTCAATGGACAAACAATCCAATACGCAAGGTTAACAATTGATTGATTTGTGCAAAATGACGTCACTAAGAATTTGTAACGGTAGATATCCAAACTCAAACTCGTTTACCTACTACGCACACGGGGGAAGTACTGTAATAGATTATTTATTGTGCAAAGAGATTAACTTCGACATACTAAGTTCATTCAAGGTAAACGATTTTAATGAATTTTCTGATCATGCCATTTTACAGTTTGATATCCAAGTGTTAAGGTATTTGAACCCGGACACCAGTTCAAACTGTTCGTATAGTAAGATAGAATGGAATGAGAATAAAATTGAACAGTTTCGAAAAAGTATTATTTCAGATTTACCAAGTTTTAATGGACTTTTTGGCTCATTAGAATCAGAAAGTAAGAGCAGGGACAAAATTGACTGTTTAGTAAATGGCTTTGTTGATCTTGTCAATAAATTAGCGCATCCTTTATTTATAAAAGAAAAACATACTAAAAAACTAGCGTGTCATAAGCAGAAAAAACATTTTAACCAGTCAGAGTGGTTCGATAACGATTGTCGTACATTAAAGACAGAGTATTTGGATTGCTTGAGATTGTTTAATGAGTGTAAAAGTGTGGAGAATCGGTATAAACTTTGTGACAAAAAGAGGGAATACAAGAGTTTAATAAATAGAAAGAAGCGTCTCTACAAAGTACAGAAAAGTAAGGAAATCGAAAGCCTTAAGTCAAAAAATCCTCGTGATTTCTGGAAATATTTTTCGAAAAAGAAACAAGGGTGCGGGGAAACAATATCGATTGAGCAGTTTTATAATTATTTCAAAGGCGTCGCTAGTGAAAATAATTTGGCGCCAAATCAGACAGCAGACGAATTTTGTGAGCAAGACGTGTCACGTGATCACCCGAGTTTTGACGAGCTCGACGAACCAATCCGTCAGCAAGAAATGCGCGAAATAATAAATAATTTGAAACGCAGAAAAGCGTATTCAACAGACGAAATGTTGTACGAATATTTCATTTCAACAAGCGATATTTTAACAGGCCATCTAACTGACTTATTCAATATTATATTTGAGTCTGGTATTTTCCCGTCAAGCTGGGTGGAAGGAGTGATAGTGCCATTGCACAAAAAGGGAGATAAAGACGATGTGAACAATTATCGCGGAATAACGCTTACAAGTTGTTTGTCAAAAATATATACCGGCATATTAAACAAAAGGCTCAGTAACTGGTGTGAACTGAATGACGTCATATCCGATGCTCAGTTTGGGTTCAAAAAAGGATTTTCAACCACGGACGCAATCTTCAGTCTACACAGTTTGATAGACCACATACTTAATAATGGTAAACGTTTATACTGCGCGTTCATAGACATGAAAAAGTGTTTTGATAGCGTGAATCGAAATGCATTATGGTACAAATTATTTCATTTGGGGGTAAGGGGGAAGATGCTGCAAACGTTAAAGTCAATATATGAACATGTTAAATGTAGAGTTAAACATTGTAATAATTATTCGGCGTATTACGAAATAGCCGTTGGTTTGAAACAAGGAGAGTTGTGTTCGCCGTTATTGTATTCCTTATTCGTCGAAGATTTAGAATTATATTTGACAAATAACGGCAGTAATGGTATCAATATATACGAATTATCACTGATTTCGTTCTTATATGCAGACGATATGGCCATCTTGGGTGAAACAGTGGACGATTTACAACGTAGTTTAGACAGTCTTAAAGTGTATTGTGATAACTGGGGACTAAGCGTAAATATAGAAAAAACTAAGATTGTTGTGTTCAGAAAAAGAGGGGGTTTAAAACTTATTGAGCGATGGACATATGCTGGTAAAATGATTGAAAACGTTGATGAGTTTACCTATCTAGGCGTGCTTCTCACATATAATGGTTCTTTGCATAGTAACAATCGGTTGGTTTGTGATAAGGCACTTAAGGCTATGGGTGCATTGTTTGCAAATACAAGCGAATTGCACTTTACACCAAAAGTTATGTGTCAATTGTTTGATGCCTTTGTTGGATCGATACTTAACTATGGTTGTGAAATATCTGGATTTTCTACTCAAAAAGAAGTTGAACGTTTACATCTTAAATTCTGTAAAAGAATTTTGGGTGTAAGGCTTTCAACTAGTAATTCTGCGGTGTACGGTGAGCTGGGTCGTTTTCCACTCAGAATTACAAGGACAATTAGAATTTTGAAATATTGGTTTAAAATCATCAAAAGTAATAATTGTATTGTTGGTGGGATATACAATTGTTTACTTGATGATTTAGCTAAAGGGCACGTTAATTGGGCCAGCAAAATACGCACTATGTTATGTGAAAACGGTTTCCGATATGTTTGGGAGGATCCATTCAATGTAAATGACAAACAGTTTATTTTGATTTTTAAGCAGAGACTTATAGACACTTATGTTCAGAAGTGGTCCAGCGAAGTAAACGAGAATAAAATTTTAACGATTTATAAAGGTATTAAGACGGCTCATAGTTATGAACAATACTTGGACTTAATAGAAAATAGATACGACAGGCGCCTATTTACGCAATTCAGGATGTCAGCCCATAGCCTTCATATCCAAACAGGACGATACAGTGTAAACCGTTTAGACAGACAGTTACGTGTGTGCAATATTTGTAATTGTGGTGATGTAGAGGATGAATTTCATTTCTTGTTTGTTTGCAGTAAATATAAGTTTATAAGAAAAAGATATATTGATAAATTCTACAGGCTTCGACCAAGTATGCATAAACTTTGCATGCTACTTTCTTCGACTGACAAAATTGTTTTAAAGAATTTAATCTATTACCTTAAATGTGCATATAGTATTAGAAAAAATGAATTATTTCCATAGATATTGAATCGTTTAGAAATTGTACTCTCAATATATGTGTTGGGGCACATATATTTTTTGTATGATTCTGTAATTTCATTTTTTTCAATATTTATTCTTGTTTGTTTATTCACTTCATACCCTTGACCTTTGTAATTGATATTCATGTATGGATGAGAAACATTCTTGTTTAAGTCCGAAATAAAATATATGTTCTGTTCTGTTCTGTTCTATATATATATATATATATATATATATATATATATATATATATATATATATATATATATATATATATATATATATATATATATATATATATATATATATATATATATATATATATATATATATATATATATATATAAATCCAAGTAAACCAGAACAAGAATTATATAAATAAAACAAAAAACGACACTAGAAATCAATTTTAATAACGTGCCAACCGGTTTCGCTGCTGCTCATCAGGGCGACGTTAATAATTTAAACTATTAAGATTTATTTAAATTATTAACGTCGCCCTGATGAGCAGCAGCGAAACCGGTTGGCACGTTATTAAAATTGATTTCTAGTGTCGTTTTTTGTTTTATATATATATATATATATATATATATATAATATCGGAAGAAAGGAAACGCAGATTCTACAACGTTTTATATTTATTTTCCTCAACCGGTTTCAATAATATCTTCAGGAGGATAAAAAGACGTCGTCGACATCAATGTCAATAGAAACGACGTTATACATTTACGTTATATAATAAAAGGGACGTCACTCTCGGTAACGTCAAAAAATTAGTTTAGTTTAGGTTTTAACAGGTTAATAAACATCTTTTCCTTCATTCTTCGTGGTGCTATGCCATCTGTGTCCATTTTGTATATAGGAAAAACATTAAATTTTGGTTCTTGTTCTGCACAATTGTCAATATGGCCGCTAACCCGGAGGATTCGGCGACTTGGATCTCGAATGTGATTTTGGTGGACAGACATTCGTTTGCGGAGATCATTGGTTTCTCCAATATATTCTTCGTGGCATCCTCTACAAATAATTACATAGACAACATTTTTAACGTCACATGTCATGTCAAATTTGACCGTTATCTTTTTGTTGTTTTTTGATTGGAAGTATGTCCCTTCTAGTATGTGTGTACATAAGGCGCAATTTCCTCTCCCGCATCGTTACACTCTTGGAATATGATCGTGTTCGCAAAATTTAGCTTTGGTGAGAATTCGCTTTAAATTCGGAGGTTGGCGTTTGCTTTTGATGACTGTGTATTTTTGAAGTACATTTCTCATATGAGTATCTCTATTTAAAATGTTGATGTCCTGTAGTAATTGTGGAAATATTTCAGGATTTCTTGGATTGTGAGTGCTTACATATGGAATAATTTCTCTTTCGGTGTGGTTGTCTCTTTCTTTTAGTAACTTGTCACGCTTTAAAGATCTCGCCTTTTGTATTCCAGCTCTAATAAAGGTCAGTGGATACTTTTGTTTTTGTAGGAAAAATTCTAATTCAATGGCTCTTTGCTCAAACATGTGTGGTTTCGATATGATGGTTTTTAAACGTCTTGCGAGTGAGAACGGGATACTTGTTTTTTGTATATGTTTAGGGTGGCATGAGTTGAATAAAAGATATGTTTTGCTGTCTGTTGGTTTATAGTAGATATCCGTTTCTAGTTTGTTACCTTCTTTTATAACAAGACAGTCCAAAAATGGAAGTTTGTCATTATTTGAGTCCAATGTAAATTTGATATCGTCATGTAAGTGATTAATATGTAATGGAGTGTTTTGAGATCCGAATTCGGTTTCGACCAAGGTATGAAGCAATCATCTAAGAAACGTTTCCATGCGCGTTTGAATTCTGTACCAAAACCAGGACCAAATGTTTCATCTATTAGTTCGTATAATTTCTTTTCTAGAAAACCTATGGTTAAGGTAGCGTAAGTTGGGGCTACTTTTGTGCCCATGGCAGCTCCTTTGGTTTGCAAGTAGAATGATTTGTTGAACTGAAAAGTGTTATTAGATACGATGAATTCTAAAGAGTCAAGAATGAATTCATTTGTAAATCTTCGTGGAACTTCATGTCTGTATGTTTGTATCCAATATTGTACGGCTTGTAGACCCAACGTCTGATCAATGTTGGAATATAATGCTTCGACATCAAATGATGCTAAAATAGTGTTAATTGGAACAGTTTTTGGAAGTTGTCGAAGAAAATCCGTAGTGTCTTTTAAATAGCTTGGAACATGGTTAACTAAAGGCTTTAGAATGATATCAATGAGGTTACTGAGACGGTTTGTTTGACATACTGGTCCAGCAACAATTGGTCTAAGTTTTAAGTCGTTGACTTCTTTGATATTCACTACATAACTACTAGCCTGTTCACACGCTGACTTGATTTTATAACTTTTATGCACTTTGGGTAGACCATAAAATTGACTAGGTTTTGACTCGAACTCCTTAAGATATTTGTACTCCTTATTTATATATATAAGCACAAACGAGGGATAAGGAGCTTACGTTATAAATGTCACTGTCGTACAATGCCTTTATGAGAGATACTGTGATATGAAATGACGCTTAAACACGCCATTTCAAGAAATGACTGAGACAAACAAAAACATTGTTTCATTAAATGACGAAATAACGTTAAATACAAATGTTTTTGCCAATTATAAAGATGGTTTGAATACATTAACCAGCATTCGCCCAAGTGTATGCCCATCAATTATTCTGACACCCCACCCCTTTAAATCTGACTAATTCTGCAATTCGAGCTTTCCGTCAAACATATGTCTGAATCGGGGTCAGACATAGCAAAGGTAGTTTATGAAAATTAAAAGTTAAAAGAAAGAGTTTTGCTGTTCTAGATATAGAAGATTCTCAAAGTGGCGTTTTTGACTCTAGTCAGTCTATGCCAATTCTCTAAATCTTACGCTCTCGATACTTTTCGCAACAAGGGCCTTTTTCACTTCATCGACAGAATTATAAATAGAATGACAGAAATATGAGCATGCAAACTTTGATAACATCGATAGGAAATTTCTCCATCAACTGGCGCCAGAATAATCTTTTGCTGCAAAATCATCTCCGGACACGCACATTTTGTGAAATCTGAGCCGTCATACAGAAAGAGCTTTCGGAACATCACTCGGCCATTTCCGTAAACTGCAACAGACCAGTTGATCGTGAGATTGGCCGAGTGGTGTTCCGAATGACAGAAAGAGATAACATCTGGGAAGTGCGAAAAGTTCCGACCCTTGTCTGACTGTGCAATTTGTGCGCAGACTGACAAGCGTCGAAACTTTAATGATTTAGCAAATTTCTTGACTTTAGAATGATCATTGTACCTTTCTATTAAATAGTTTTTGAGAAGAGACCACAAAATTACCTCTCCTGGATCTAATCTCTTTATAAGATATTATTTGTACGCAGCTCCAAGATAATCTACAACTTTGTGAGTGTTTACGCGCATTAATACCTTCCAAGCAATTGAAGAGACCACAAAATTACCTCTCCTGGATCTAATCTCTTTATTAAGATATTTATCGTACGCAGCTCCAAGATAGTCTACAACTTTGTGAGTGTTTACGCGCATTAGTATCTTCCAAGCAATTGAAGAGACCACAGAATTACCTCTCCTGGATCTAATCTCTTTATCAGATATTTATTTTACGCAGCTCCAAGATAGTCTACAACTTTGTGAGTGTTTACGCGCATTAAAACCTTCCAAGCAATTGTAGATATTTCTTCTAGTAGCATATATAGGGCACAAAAAACATCAAAACATATATAAGATCAGTCACATAAGCTCCTAATTTTTATTTGTGGTTGTTTGAAAACTTGATTTTCGTTTGCCCCATTCAGAGAACTAGAAATAAAATAAAATTGCCTGTACGAATCAGATATAAAATCGGGGAAACCTGTATTACATCGTTGGATTTTGCCGGCGATAAACTAAAGCAGAATCAAATGAAAAGACAAATGAATTTCGGCGAGATGAATTCGGTGTATTGAACAAAATCGATTGTTTCATACATCGATTTTGTCAAAAAAACCTGATTGTGAAACAACAGCTAGTGAAACTGAACATATCCTTAACTAGCGAAATAAATGAATAACTAAACAGTCGATATTTCCTCTGTTTCGATATTAGATTAAGACTGATAGTCATATTTTTGCGATGATACATTATTATATCATTGAAAAACCTGATGCGCAATCAATACAGGCTATATTTCACAGACAAATGAGATATAAAACAAAACATAGAGAGCTACGTGATAAGCATCTAAAGATGTCTCTAGCGAGTAGTTTATATACCAAATTTGTCTTTGTCAAAAACTGTTCTGTCGTCTCTTTCATCACTTTGGAATAAAAACGCTGCCAAATGCATAACAAGAATTACGCACAATACATACCCGTAGACGCATTAAGAAACAAGAGCATCGCCTACGGGTGCGTACGCTCGGCTGTTGAGTGCTGCATGATGGAGAAAAAAATTAAGTCGAAAAAGGGGCATAATTTGCACAAAATGCATCTATAGCTATCTCCCTTGATAGTATAGGTTGCTCTTTTGGTGGTGAACATGTGTGCCAAGTTTCAAGTAAATGCCTTCAATAGAACCAGAGATATCACAAAATGTCAAAGTTTACGTACGACGACGACAACAACAACGACAACGACACCAAGGCTATAGCAATACTTCGGGTTTTCTCCGAAAAAAGCCGAGCTAAAAATATTGATGATAAATTATTACACAAAATTAGCCATCTACAGTTGATTCAAGGGTTAGGACCCTTGTGATTTCAATTTATGTTCATAGAATGTTCTAGAAAAAGTCATCCAATTCATAGTAGTTATTTGACAGTCATTCCGACAAATGAACTTATCACATTCGTCAGCGTGATTCGATAATCGACGTGACAGACCTGGGGCCCGTTTTACTAAACATCTTACGGAAAAAATGATCGTAAGTCAAAATCGAAAAATCGTACCTGGTGTTTTCATCCATTGTTAGATTCTGACTTGCAATATCTCACGCAAAAAAATAATCGTAAGATGTTTAGTAAAACGGGCCCCTGTACGTTTATGGTCCACAGTCGGTTGCAAACATTTGGGATTCGTGAAACGGACCAAATACGCTGCACTTAGTCGATTTAGGATAAAAAAAATCACAAGAAGCTCTCCAGCATTACAAAGAATGCAAGAAAAGTCTATGTAGACTTAAAAAAAATTATTTGTCCTTAGAGAGTGAAAAACTTGTAGAAGCCAGGTCAGACCCTAAACTCTTTTGGGAAATAGTTAAAATGAGAAAAAAGAATGAAACTAGAATACCAAAAATCACTACAGGTCAATGGCAGTACTATTTTCAAAATCTCCTCTACGATTCCTCTATGCCAAAAATTTCAAATACACGGGTTGAAAATGAAACAGAGCGTAATGATCAGCTAAATCTACCTATATCTCAAAGGGAAATCATTAGTAGTATCAATAGTCTGACTCTAGCAAAGAGCCCAGGGCCGGACGGATTAAGTGATGAGTTCTTCAAGAAAACTATTACAGAAATAGTCCCAAATACTAGAACACATTTTAACCATATATTTCAAACAGGAGTTTTCCCTAGGACACGGGGAGGGAGCATTATTTGTCCTATCCATAAATCGGGTTCGATAAATGATACGGGAAACTATAGGGGCATATCCTTAATAAATACGATGTATAAAATAATGTCAAAAATCAACAGTACTCGTTTATATATTTGGGCCGTGGAAAATGGTAAAATTGACGAGAGCCAAGCAGGTTTCCGAAATGGTTACACAACAATCGATAATATATTCACTTTGCAAGCGATGGCCCAAAAGTATCTATCTAATTCAGGCGGCAGGTTCTACTGTATTTATATCGATTTTCGAGAAGCTTTCGATAAAATCAATCACAATGTTCTTTTTAAGTAATTGAGTGCAAAAGGTGTATCAGGTCGTTTCTATAGATCCTCAATGTTAAGTTATTCTCATCATAAATCATGTGTGCAAACAAACAGAGGGCAAACTAGCTTTTTCACCTTTAATGTGGGTACTAAACAAGGCGATATATCAAGTCCGATAATCTTTTCACTATTCGTTGACGATTTATCTACCTTGCTTAGAGTAAAATGCAGTCAAGGCATTTTTATCGATACAAATATACCAGATATTGTCTCTTTAATGTTTGCAGACAATATTGCTAGTTGTGCAGAAACTCAAGTTAAACTACAACAACAAATTAATATCATTTCTAGCTTTTGTAACGAAACAGGTATTGAATTAAATCTAGATAAGACAGAAATTGTAGTGTTTAGAAAGGGCGGGTACCTACGTAGTTATGAAAAATGGCTTTTCAATGGAAATTTCATTAAAACTACATCCGGTTATAAATATAATGGGTCTCCTGATAACCCCTACACTATCCTGGACGTCTGCCAAAATTAAACTAGCTTAACAAGCAGAAAATGCAATTCTTTCAATCCAAGGCTTTCGGCGCAAAAATGGCTATTTGCAATATCACGAAACATTTAATCTCTTCGATGCCATCGTTAAACCAATTCTTTTCTATGCCTCTTGTTTATGGGGTACAGAGTATTGTGAAATCATAGAATCCGTGCAATATTCGTTTTGCAAAAAAAACCTAGGTCTAAATAATTCTACAAATAACGCAATGGCATATGGTGAATGTGGGAGATTACCGCTGTGGGTTACATATCACACAGAATCTATTAAATATTGGTGCAAAATCACCCATATGGAAGACCATAGATACCCAAAACAATGTTTTCAAATGCTTGTTTCGCATGATAACTTAGGCCGAATAAATTGGGCGACTAAAATTAAAAATTTTTTATTCCAGTATGGATACGGAATTGTATGGATTTCGCATACGGTTGGAGATGTTGATTTTTTTTTTATCAAACAGTTTAAACAAAGGCTAATGGATTGTGCTAATCAAAAATGGCATTTCTCTATTATCGATTCGAGTAGATGTGATTTCTACAAACAGTTCAAAACTCTATTAAACGTTGAAAAATATTTATCAAATGATTTTTACGCTTACTTTTAGGAGAGCTATAGCCAAGTTTCGTTGCTCTAACCATACCTTTAAAATAGAGATCAGGAGTCATCGCAACACACCAAGAGAAAACTGATATTGTGACTTCTGTCTTAAAAGTAATACGCAAGTGATTGAAGATGAGTACCATATATTTTTCTTCTGTCCAAAATTTGAAAATCTAAGGTCAAACCATTTACTGACATGGTATAATAAGGGAGATAGCCCAAGTGACCTTATCAACATTATGCAAACGAGCTCACCTAAACTAATCAAGTCCCTTGGTATTTACCTGTATGAATTTTTTTAAAAAAAACACAGAGAGCAATGTATAGTTCCGCAAGAAAGAGTGAGGTTCGAGAAACCGTTATCTCCTATCGTTTTCAATGTAAAATTGATCTTTGATCACTCAATTGAAATTGCTGGTGTATAACGTATAAACATACCTTTTATGTCGCACAAATTATCCGATACATTTACACTAATCCGAAATAATGCTGAACTGAATTAATTCCATATTCAACTTTTTATCAATTAAAACATAGCTCTTTCTTTTGATTTTGCTATATTTAGTCTTATTTGAAAGTTGACACAAACATCTATCCGAAAGGTTTCCATTCATAATGTGCATATAAAAAAATATTATTGATCTACAATGACCTGGCACTCTTTAAATATTCCTTTTGACCCCTATTGATAGTCGGATGTTATGTTTCTTAATATAGACTTAAACTCGCGAAGTTTAGGTCCAATAAAATGTTTCACATCTCATCGCATATACGGAAATTTAGCGCAGGTGGTATGGCTGTTGTCCCAATACCGAAATGTCATGAGTTCAAGCCGTGACATGATCAATTATGATTCCATCTTTTACGGTAACACTGTTTTACCTATTTTGAGACAATATTGTAGCATTGGACTTTCTGTATTCTGACAGTCAGACTTTTTTTAAAGATTTGTTCATTGCAACGTGATGTCCATTCATCACTGTAGATGGTGATAGAGAAACATGGAAACAATAACAATTATTTATCTCGTTTTGTACTTCAAAATACATCGCAAGACAAACTGAACAATTGAAAAGTATTTTTTTTTCTTGTTCGTTTAACAATTTACACACCACTTCCTCTGAGACACCACTCTTTCCCTCGCCTCTCACACTCCACTCTTCCTCATTCTCACTCCACTCTCTTCCTTCCTCCTAAACCTCTCACTGCAATCCTTTCTTTCCTTCTCTCTCACAATCTACTCATTTACACTCCGCCTCCTATTTCAAACTCCGATTTCCCCTTCCACCCTCAACCACTCACACTTCTGTCCGATCATGAAGAAGGATAGAAATAGAGAGAAAGAGAGAGGATTGCCCATAGGGTACTCACTCGAAAATTGGTATATTCATGTATCTATGTATGAACTTGATGAGGCTTATTAGCACTGACTTTTCAGAAAAAAAGCTTGGTTATATGACCCATGACCCATGATTGTATTAATTTTCTAATGTTTTCCAATCCAAAAATGCTTTTTTTGAAATGAGAGTTCATGCGAGTAATTTTTTTTTCTTCTTTTGTTCATTCATTTTTTGCAATTCGGGATTTCTGAAACTGATAAGAAGTTTGTTTCGGTTTATAGTAAAAAATATGTTTGTGAAAAAAATCTTCGTCTATACATATATATATATATATATATACGAGAGAGCGAGAGAGAGAGAGAGAGAGAGAGAGAGAGAGAGAGAGAGAGAGAGAGAGAGATGAGAGAGAGAGAGAGAGAGAGAGAGGAGAGAGAGAGAGAGAGAGAGAGAGAGAGAGAGAGAGAGAGAGAGAGAGAGAGAGAGAGAGAGAGAGAGAGGAAGAGAGAGAGAGAGAGAGAGAGAGAGAGAGAGAGAGAGAGAGAGAGAGAGAGAGAGAGAGAGAGAGAGAGAGAGAAAGATACAAGCACAAACGAGGGATAAGGAGCTTACGTTTCAGGAATAAATGTCGTACAATGCCCTTATGAGAAATACTGTGATATGAAATGACGCTTAAACACGCCATTTTAAGAAATGTATGGTTTCTGAGACAAAGAAAAATATTGTTTCATTGAATGACGAAGTAACGTTAAATACAAATGTTTTTGCCAATTATAAAGATGGTTTGAATACATTAACCAGCATTCGCCCAAGTGTATGCCCATCAATTATTCTGACGGATCATTCTCAAAAAATAAGATTTTTTCAGCCGTTATTTAAGAATCTAATGATATTTATATGAGAATACGATGGTTTCACGTCAGTGACTTAAAAGAGTAGTGTTGGCGACGTCGAATGTTTAAACTCACAGTTTCGAG
This sequence comes from Fragum whitleyi, assembly GCA_948146395.1. Classification (NCBI taxonomy): domain Eukaryota; kingdom Metazoa; phylum Mollusca; class Bivalvia; order Cardiida; family Cardiidae; genus Fragum; species Fragum whitleyi. Next base: position 53,387,217 of record OX411544.1, on the reverse strand, counting down.
GGCTAACGCAATTTTAACTGACGTCATCCAGATTTTCCAAGGTTTTCCCATACTTTTTAAAAATAGTCCGCTTATGTAAATCCTAGGTTGATCGTGAGATTGGCCGAGTGGTGTTCCGAATGACAGAAAGCCGGAGATATCATCTGGGAAGTGCGAAAAAGTTCCGACCCTCGTCAGACTGCGCGGAGAGCGCAGACTAACAAGGGTCGAAACTTTTATGATTTAGCAAATTTCTAAACTTTAGAATGATCATTCTATATTTCAATTAAATAGTTTTTTAGAATAGACCACAGTATAACCTCTCCTGGATCTAACCTCTTTATCAGATATTTATTGTACGCAGCTCCAAGATAGTCTACAACTTTGTGAGTGTTTAGGCACATTAATACCTTCCAAGCAATTGAACAGACCACAGAATTACCTCTCCTGGATCTAACCTCTTTATCAGAAACTTATTGTACGCAGCTCATAGATAGTCTACAACTTTGTGAGTGTTTAGGCACATTTATACCTTCCAAGCAATTGAACAGACCACAGAATTACCTCTCCTGGATCTAACCTCTTTATCAGATATTTATTGTACGCAGCTCCAAGATAGTCTACAACTTTGTGAGTATTTAGGCACATTAAAACCTTCCAAGCAATTGAACAGACCACAGAATTACCTCTCCTGGATCTAACCTCTTTATCAGATATTTATTGTACGCAGCTCCAAGATAGTCTACAACTTTGTGAGTGTTTAGGCACATTAAAACCTTCCAAGCAATTGAACAGACCACAGAATTACCTCTCCTGGATCTAACCTCTTTATCAGATATTTATTGTACGCAGCTCCAAGATAGTCTACAACTTTGTGAGTGTTTAGGCACATTAAAACCTTCCAAGCAATTGAACAGACCACAGAATTACCTCTCCTGGATCTAACCTCTTTATCAGATATTTATTGTACGCAGCTCCAAGATAGTCTACAACTTTGTAAGTGTTTTCGCGCATTAAAACCTTCCAAGCAATTGAAGAGACCACATGATGACCTCTCCTGGATCTAATCTCTTTATCAGATATTTATTGTACGCAGCTCCAAGATGGTCTACAACTTAGTGAGTGTGTACGCGCATTAATACCTTCCCAGTAATTGTAGATATTTCAACTAGTAGCATAAATGTTGCACAAAACATCAAATCATATAAAAGCTTGGTCACATAAGCTACGTTATTCAATATGTGGTTGTTTAAAAACTAAATTTTCTTTCGTCCCGATCAGAAAACTAGAAATAAAATAAAATCGCCTGTACGAGTCAGAAATAAAATCGGGGAAACCTGTTTTACACCGTTGAATTTGGCCGGCGATAAACTAAAGCAGAATCGAATGAAAAGACAAACGAATTTCGGCGAAATGAATTCGGTGTATTGAACACTTGCGATTGTTTCATAAATCGATTTTGTCGAAAAACCTGATTGTGAAACAACAGCTAGTGAAATTGTGAAATATCCTTAACTAGCGAAATAAATGAATAACTAAACAGTCGATATTTCCTCTGTTTCGATATTAAATTAAGACTGATAGTCATATTTTTGCGATGATAAAATTGTTATATCATTGACAAACCTGACGTGCAATCAATACAGGCTATATTTCACAGACAAATGCGATATAAAACAAAACATAGAGAGCTACGTGATAAGCATCTAAAGATGTCTCTAGCGAGTAGTTTATATACCAAATTTGTCTTTGTCAAAAACTGTTCTGTCGTCTCTTTCATCACTTTGGAATAAAAACGCTGCCAAATGCATAACAACAATTACGCACAATACATACCCGTAGACGCATTAAGAAACAAGAGCATCGCCTACGGGTGCGTACGCTCGGCTGTTGAGTGCTGCATGATGGAGAAAAAAATTAAGTCGAAAAAGGGGCATAATTTGCACAAAATGCATCTATAGCTATACCCCTTGATAGTATAGGTTGCTCTTTTGGTGGTGAACATGTGTGCCAAGTTTCAAGTAAATGCCTTCAATAGAACCAGAGATATCACAAAATGTCAAAGTTTTCGCACGACGACGACAACACCAACAACGACGACACCGAGGCTATAGCAATACCTCGGGTTTTCTCCGAAAACAGTCGCGCTAAAAATATTGATGATGAATTATTACACAAATTTAGCCATCTACAGTTAATTCAAGGGTTAGGACCCTTGTGATTTCAATTCATGTTCATAGAATGTTCTAGAATAAGTTATCCAATTCATAGTAGTTATTTGACAGCCAATCCGACTGAGGAACATGCCAGACCTGTACGTTTATGGTCAACAATCGGTTGCACACATTTGGGATTTGTACCCGCTTTGCCCGGTGTACGCGGTGTACAATTTCTCAAACGTTTTCATCTTAAACGACGGCTTGTTTTTTCATTACCATCAATTCATTTCGTGTTTGTGCGAGTCATTAGAAAGAATTTCTCGTGATCAATTATCATTCCAAATATGGCACTAGTATTTCTTGTATGAGAAAGCTCATTACATTATATCTTATATACGTCTAGCATGCACCTGCTCAAAAAATACGAAGTTATATGTCTTCAAATCATGAAAAACTAGAGCTGTCGCCCCCAAGGGCTGACGAGAATACCCCCACACCGCCACAAAGGCTTTTCTATGAAGGAGTGGAATTTAAAGGGGCATTTTATGACCCCATTTTAAGAGTTTTGCAATTTTAAATTTTGACTACCCCCCCCCCTCCCCACAAGGCTTAGCAAGAAAGGTGGTTTTAATCTTCCTAAGGTCAAAGGGGCTGGAAATAAGTCCTTTAGTTTTATATGTGCTAAGTTGTGGGAACGAATTGCCCTCCAGCCTTACTGACATTACCAAGTATCAGTCATTCAAGGTTGCCATCAAAGGTCATTTTCTATGCAGTATGACATCTTAATCTTTTTAATATTGTGTTTGTCTAAATAATTTGCTTAATCTTATTTAGGCATAGGTTGCATAATGATTTACAATTTGTAGAATCCCCCTAAACTTTGTTTTTATAAATATACCATAGACGATTGTCGGAGATTGGTACATGTACATTAATTTTGTTTAATAAAACATGGTACAATTTGTCTTTCAATTATAATTGTGATACTTATCTGATAAATTGTCTTTCAGCAAGCAATCTGTGATAAAAACTAACATTGTGTTTGTTAAATTATGTTCTGTACTGTGATATTTATTGGTATAGGCTACTTAATTTTGATTTAAACTATAATTGGCTCTCTAGGTCATGCCACCCATAGCAAGGACCGCAATGGAAATAAGGGTTTACTCTTTTTTGCGTTATCCTTGGTGTTAGGAAGCATGTCATGGTTCTTTAAAATTTAGGTAATCTATAATTTTTTATTTCCAAATTGTGTATTTTTATATGACTTTTATCCCATGAACCATTATATGTTACCTATGCCGAAATAATAATTACCCTCCTTCAATTTGAAAAACATATTGGGCCAGCTGAGGTCAATAATAGACAAGGTTGAAAAAATATTATGTAGGAATGCGGTATGATTGTTCTAGATTCAGAAAATAAACATAACTTGAAAAGTTTCGATCTTTATGCTTATCCTTTCGGGTTTCACAAGGTCGTTACCGTCTTGATTTAAAACTGTAAATTTACTTACCTTAGTTTGCGTGTCTTTAGCATCTTCTCGGGGGAAAAACAACAACAAAACTTCCACTGAAATCCTCCTAATTCCCAAATTGTCAACAAACTATAAAATTCCCAATTTGGATAGGTTCCGTCAAATACAGCCGCAGTTTGTCATATTGTCGCCTGTTGAATGCGATTTCCTATCTGAGGAAACAGTCAACACGGGAACATCCTCCCGAAATTCGAGATCTATAACAATCAAATATGAATTACTGGTTTGGACGATACACGCAAGAACGGTCATAAAATATATTTGTCGAGTTTGTGATGACATTGTCTTGAAATAAAGAAACATCCGGTTGTCGGCCGGGATAACAAATTGTAAATTATACATGCTTCCATTTACAAAGGACAGTGGCTGAATAATATCATTGGAATATCATTTATATCAAATCAATAAATAAATACCTAAATCTTACATACCATTTTGGCATGTCCCGTTTTCGTCAATCGTTTGAATAATGGCTTCTTATTGTTCTATGCATATTGATAAAGCTATTTCCTTCCTGGTTCTAGAATTTATCAAAAGTTCCACCAAGAAAATTGAAAATAGTCGACCTTTTATCTGATATCTTTCAGAAATCGTGGATTCAACAACACAAGCCCCTTGTAATATGTTTTCCTTGTATTTATTTACATCTTTTCAAAATCAAGTACAATACAAGTACAAAGACAAGGCTCAATATTTATTGCGCATTTGCAGTGTCTTTTTCATGTAGGAGTAACTCCAGTATTGTTCTATATTTCATTTATGTTTTAGACAGGCCACTTTTTGTTATAAAAAACAATTATTTGCATGAAATGTGTAAGCTATGATCAACAACGTTTATTTATTCTAAAAACCATATCTGATGAATATACGAAGTTATGTCATTTAACGCAAGGGGAGGTGGTGTTTACGCCTTATTTTCCTGGCCCCTACATAAAATTCCGAGTTTTGAAAACATCATCAATGGTATACTAAATACTTATTACAATCCCGTGGATTTAGACAAAAAAGCATAAATCACGGAATATGTAAAAATGAAATGTATTGCTTTCATTCCAGGTTAAAAATCGCCAATGGAAAGCAGTGCCTTAACAGTGGTATTCTTGTCTAGATCACAGGTCTTTCGCCAAGTTTCTTTAATGCTTTTTGGTGGTTTATCGAGAAATACGGTAGATTATCACTTGATAATCTCACCGCGAAAGCAGTGAAATTATCCAAATTTTATACCCTGCTTTTGTGCATTTCACCCTATCTGACGTCATCTATGCGGGTCGAAATTAGTGACGTCACAAGTGACGAACGTTGCATGGCAATATCGCACAAAATGACGCGTTTTACGAAAATATGTCCTAGAAATTTCACATTTTTTGTTTCATTTTTGCATTAAAGAAATACAATAATCGTTTGTTTTTCGAGTAAGTTCAATTAAAATTTCATTTCGTGAACAACAAAAGCTATATTTTCGCCACTCATGAAAATATAGCCTTTGTTGTTCGCTCAATGAAATATAAATCGATCTTACACTGAAACAAACGATTATCCTCTATATATTATATAAATAATTCCAGAGACAAGTACTTTCCTTCAAGGGGTCAATTTGAAATTAGCTATTTTTATCCGGGGTTAATAATTACCTAAGGAAGCAGTGGCTTAAAAGATTTCGTTCTAGCTAGAATACCTGGGGCCTATTTTCCTGGCCCCTACATAAAATTCCGAGTTTTGAAAACATCATCAATGGTATACTAAATACTAATTACAATCCCGTGGGTTTAGACAAAAAGGCATAAATCACGGAATATGTAAAAATGAAATGTATTGCTTTCATTCCAGGTTAAAAATCGCCAATGGAAAGCAGTGCCTTAACAGTGGTATTCTTGTCTAGATCACAGGTCTTTCGCCAAGTTTCTTTTATGCTTTTTGGTGGTTTATCGAGAAATACGGTAGATTATCACTTGATAATCTCACCGCGAAAGCAGTGAAATTATCCAAATTTTATACCCTGCTTTTGTGCATTTCACCCTATCTGACGTCATCTATGCGGGTCGAAATTAGTGACGTCACAAGTGACGAACGTTGCATGGCAATATCGCACAAAATGACGCGTTTTACGAAAATATGTCCTAGAAATTTCACATTTTTTGTTTCATTTTTGCATTAAAGAAATACAATAATCGTTTGTTTTTCGAGTAAGTTCAATTAAAATTTCATTTCGTGAACAACAAAAGCTATATTTTCGCCACTCATGAAAATATAGCCTTTGTTGTTCGCTCAATGAAATATAAATCGATCTTACACTGAAACAAACGATTATCCTCTATATATTATATAAATAATTCCAGAGACAAGTACTTTCCTTCAAGGGGTCAATTTGAAATTAGCTATTTTTATCCGGGGTTAATAATTACCTAAGGAAGCAGTGGCTTAAAAGATTTCGTTCTAGCTAGAATACCTGGGGCCTATTTTCCTGGCCCCTACATAAAATTCCGAGTTTTGAAAACATCATCAATGGTATACTAAATACTAATTACAATCCCGTGGGTTTAGACAAAAAGGCATAAATCACGGAATATGTAAAAATGAAATGTATTGCTTTCATTCCAGGTTAAAAATCGCCAATGGAAAGCAGTGCCTTAACAGTGGTATTCTTGTCTAGATCACAGGTCTTTCGCCAAGTTTCTTTTATGCTTTTTGGTGGTTTATCGAGAAATACGGTAGATTATCACTTGATAATCTCACCGCGAAAGCAGTGAAATTATCCAAATTTTATACCCTGCTTTTGCGCATTTCACCCTATCTGACGTCATCTATGCGGGTCGAAATTAGTGACGTCACAAGTGACGAACGTTGCATGGCAATATCGCACAAAATGACGCGTTTTACGAAAATATGTCCTAGAAATTTCACATTTTTTGTTTCATTTTTGCATTAAAGAAATACAATAATCGTTTGTTTTTCGAGTAAGTTCAATTAAAATTTCATTTCGTGAACAACAAAAGCTATATTTTCGCCACTCATGAAAATATAGCCTTTGTTGTTCGCTCAATGAAATATAAATCGATCTTACACTGAAACAAACGATTATCCTCTATATATCTATATAAATAATTCCAGAGACAAGTACTTTCCTTCAAGGGGTCAATTTGAAATTAGCTATTTTTATCCGGGGTTAATAATTACCTAAGGAAGCAGTGGCTTAACAGATTTCGTTCTAGCTAGAATACCTGGGGCCTATTTTACCTAAACATCTAACGATCATTTTTTGCGTTAGTAAAAATTAAAGTTGCTTCTAGATCAGTAACTAAATATGGAATTCTGTCATGCAATATCTCATTGAAATCGTCTTCTATTGCAAGGCTGAATATATCAGTATATGAAAACACCAGGTACGATTTGTGATTATGACTTACGATTATTTTTTTCGTTAGAAGTTAAGTAAAACGGGCCATGTTTTTTTTTTTTTTGTTTTTTTTTTTTTTTGCCAAGTATATCAATATAAAGAATTCCCGAAACACACAAATTTCCTCCAGGGGTCAGCCTCTTACAATACATATGTCGCCGTCCAAAACCTTCCTGGCGACCGTTCACTAACCAATTTAGTTAATACTGTGCCTCAAAAACCTCGTAACTTCAGTTTGTTTTGGCTGTAGTTACTTTGTTCTGGTTGGACAGAAATGCCATTTCAGCAAGTGGTTATAAATGGGACATGGAAACTCATATTTGTAAATAGATAATGTGGCTTTCTGACAACGATGGAATGGGCAATTATATTCACAGATAATCTGTAGGTAATTGAAACTAATTAATCATAAAAGATGTACAGTTAAAAACATCGTGAAATTGACATTAATCTCAATCCAAACCATCCTTAATTGCTCACTCAGCACTCCAACCATTCATTCCAAACACTCACTCAAACAATTCAAAAACGCCCAAAACCCATTGAAAAATATAGAATCAAAAACGCCATTCAAAATAAATTTTGATAGAGAAAAATCGCGATTTCACTGACATAATTCTAATTTTAAGCGTCTCATAGGTTCTTGAAGAAATAGGAAGCTATGTATAGAACTTGAATGCATATTTTATTAAAGGGAAGAAAACAATATCGCTAATTTTGTTCATCTTGAACAAAATTTGCGATATAGAATTACCTCCCATTAAATTCACTCAAAACTCGCTCCTTACACTCATTCAATTCCATTCCGTCGTGGGTTCGATCCCCGGTGGCGGCAAATTTCCTTTCCGACTTTTGTCTCTCACCAATGGGTAGATAAACGTAAATCTATGTGAGAAAGCAGTCGGAGGCTAGGAAAGGGTGTAATAGTAGTACAGATGAAAGAAATACCAGGAATCCATTGTAAGGTGCTCTGGCGGCCGTGATGTAACTGCGAAATTGTTGAAAGCGGTGTAAAACACATTGAAACAAATAAACAAAGCTTTATTTTTCGAGTAACTCGTTTACACCAATGCTGTGGGAAAATGGAAAATAATTAAAATCAGAGCTTTTTTCATTTCCAAGTACCGTCTTTTTTTGTAGTAGGCTACACGTAACTCAACTGAGGGCAATATCCTTCGTTTGGGTTGTTGTTTGCTGTTTTGATGATGATGTTGTTGTTGTTGTTGTTGTTGCTGTTGTTCAAGAGGATAAAAAAGGTCAAAGGATCATCATGAACCTCAAAACATTTCCCCGCGTAAAATTTCACTGTTCTTTACCGAAGTCGAGATTATCAGGTAAAGTGTTCAGAAATGTCTCTGAAACTATTTCCATAAATTCCATTGTTCACTGAACAAAGCACCGCATGTGAAGCCTTAAAATAATTTCAACCACCCAATTATGAAGATCCCTGTTTACCAATTACGATCTACAATAAAATCGGAAGTCGTCTAAACGGGAAAATAGGCATGCTTTTTATTACAAAGAAAAGTTCAATAGTTGACGCCCGTGGAGACATTTCCTGCTTTATATAACAACAACAACAAAAATTGCCCCGGGTCTGAAAGAACCAGGGTGACCTTTGTTCTCAATGTATGGTGCCATTTGGACAAAACAGCTGAAGATCACGTCATTGACAATAACATGGCTGAACAAGACAGAGATAACCTCAATCCATAACTAGTGCTGCCCTGTGTTCAGGATGACAAAACGGTGAAACTGTGTGCAAATTGTACCCTGCTTTTCACGCAAGTACGCGTGCAAAGCAGGGTATAATTTGCACACAGTTTGCACCGTTTTGTCATTCTAAACCCAGTGGAGGGCTGTTTTGAGATTAACGAAGCACAAATGAGTGCCCCAGGTACGATGCGCTACATTAAACTTCATTTTGGACATTTCCTCGTATTTTCGACTGAAACAATAAGCTGTATGCGACAACACGCAATAAGAAATGATAATTTTCATAAACGAACCAAATGCCTGTCTTGCGTTCAGGATGACCGTAAAACGGCGCAAACAGTTAGCCAATTTTGCCCTATTTTGTACGTGCACTTGCGTGCAAAGCGGGGTATCATTGGTTGCGCCGTGTTGTCTTCCTAAACGCAGGGCTGGTGTCAGACAGAAATACAAGAAGTTCAGGGTAAGGTGCTCTTGTCTCCGAGGCATAACAGAAATACTCTTTAAATCCTTTAGAACAAATTTACTTTTACGAGTACTGGTATACAGAAAATGGTTAAATCACATTTTTATTCAATTATGTTTGATAAGCAACTAATATAACTCCACGAGACAGTTCTTTTTTTTTTTTTTTTTTTTTTTTTTTTTTTTTGGGAGGGGGGGGTAAATTTGGTTTAAGCAGAGTTCAACAAGAGGTCGCATTTCGTTTTTTATACAGGAAGGTAGAATGGCCAGTCTAGATGCAGAAAATCAGTCAAGTGTGACAAGTTTCGACCCCAGCAAACCTGCGCAAGCCGCTCACAAGATTGGCCCTTTTAGCGAGTAACAAATCGTCGATGTTCTACTAAAACCTCGTAACTGCAGCTTTAAACAAGCTGCAGTTACGAGTTTTTAGCAGAAACCCCGACGAAAAAATTTTAAGGAACGAAATATCTCCGACAGTCAAGTCCCTAGATGTCCCATTTCAGTCTGTCAGGTATGGGCTCTCGCGGGGTATATTTTATGAGGAAAATGCTCTTTTACTAGTTTACGAGGAAACCTCCATCTTCCTATTAATTTGATTCGTCGTTATTCATTATCTTCCTTGATCATCTTAATTAAGCCTGAGGTAACGAGTCCGAAAGATGAACCCTAAATATCGATTTGAACCCTTTCTAACGACCTGACGACAACATGACGACCGCTTAAAGACGGGATTAATTTGGCTTATTTTGTGTAGGTTTCTCGAACAAAGCTGGTGGTAGGAATTCCATACTTTACGAAGAGCAAATAATTAAATTGCTTTGTCCATTCTAAATGCGGACGCTTTATCTTTCACCGGAAAATGTTAAATTCTTTATTTCAATACGGAAAAAAGAAAGCATCTTTTAGATAACGTCAAAAAGGTACAGATGTTTGTTTGATTTTTCAAATAGCGCAATCTGTTTTCTGCAGATTCTCTGTATTTTAAATTAGAATAAAAAAATGTAATTACACATTATCAAGACGAACAACCAAATATAATTTCTCTTTTATATCAGATACGTGTATCACTTCTACTTAAATTTTCTTGAAATTAAAGTACATTATTTATATGGTGCACGCACAAAAATACAAAATATGTCGCCTGTACTATGTTCAGGCTGTAAAAGCGTTTCGCGATCGCTTTGAGATGATACCCGCTTTGCACGTGCACATACGTGCAAAGATAGGTATCATTTTGAAAGCGCTTCGCTAACGTTTTCATCCTGAACGAAAGGCTGGTTTCTCTAAGTAAATTTTATGTCGCAAGATGCATGCCGCAACGGATCCCAAGGGCGTAAAATCAATCGCGCATATTAGAGCGGTTTACCGAAAAAATGCCTTGAGACAGATGATATTTTATACCCGATCTTTTTTTTTCGGCGATTGCATATGTGACCCGTCACGCGAAAAGAAACCATCTGGGTAGTGCGTAAAGTGTCGACCCTAGTCAGACTGCGCGGATTGCGCAGACTGACTAGGATCGAAACTTTTCGCACGTTGCTTATTTTCTGAATCTAGAATGATCAATCTACTTTCCAGTGAAAGAATTTTTGAAATGCGACTTCTAGTTGACCTATACTCGATCAAATCTCTTTTTCAATAATTCAGTTTACAGAATTTCCAGATGGGCCCTTATTGCGTGACGGGTCACATATCAGAACGATGTTTCTTTCGTTTTTGTGAGATTCACGTGAGTAGTATCTTGCTTTGGTGACATAAAAGGCAACAATATTTCTTTCCTGGCTTCATAAATATTCATTCCATGCAGCAAGAAATTAAGCAGAAAGGTTTTTTTTGTGCATTGCATCGTAAATATCAAAACAATCGTTGTTTCGCACGCCTGCATGATTGTTTGGCAAGCTATGATGAGTGAAATATGAGAGTTTTATTGAAATTTAAGTTCCTTTGATATCCTAAAGACCAAATATTTAAATTAGTCTGCAGATATGAATTGCAAAATATTCATAGCGAGTTTGTTTGTCATTTGGAACGGATTCATTTGAGAGAGAAGTATCTTTTAACAGAAAGGACAAACTTCAATATTTTAGCAACGCAAAAAGGGAAAATCTAGGAAGTGCGTGCCGAATTACCAGCCCTGTCCAGTGCCGTTTTGTCATCATGAAGGCATGGCAGGACTCGTGCTAGCGTTTAAAACCGGGTAGTCATTGATCTTTAACCCTGAAATTCAGGGGATAAAAACCTAATTTTTAAGGGGTCAAAACAGCAGAATAATACATTGTGAGTAGATTTTTTTCAGGTTTTAGAGTCAATTGACCATTCTTGTAATGAATGAAGTTAGCAATTTTAAAATAAGTACAATTTGGTATGGTTAAGAAGATATTTAATTAAAAATTAAGAGAGAAAAAAACAAGAGGACCATGATGGTCCTATATCGCTCACCTGAATAAATCTCTCATAACTTGTCAACCATGTTATGAATACCAGAATTTAGGGTGGTTAAGTTTTGTCCTACTGCAATTTGATTTTTTTTAGATTTTCATAATTTTTCAACTTTTCTCTTAACCATGGCAAATTCTTTAAACAACTTTAGTAGACCTACACGTTAAGAACACCAATACTAAGTTTAAAATCGATTGGCCTCGTGGTTAAGGAGGAAAGGATTTGTTCTAAGAATTTTGGTAATTTAAGCCATTTTTAGCCTTTCCTTTACCATGGAAACAAGAGTTTTCGAAGAAATTAAATTATTTAAACAACTTTTGAAGAGCTTCACCCAAGGATCATCCCTGCCAAGTTTTAGCTTGATTAGCCTAGTGGTTTGGGAGGAGAAGAATTTTTTCTAAGATTTTCAGACTTTCTGTTACCATGGTAACCAGAGTTTTTAATGAAATAAAATTATTTTAACAACTGTTGAAGAGTTTCATCCAAGGATCATCCCTACCAAGTTTCAGCTTGATTGGCCTAGTGGTTTGGGAGGAGAAGAATTTTTTCTAAGATTTTCAGCCATTTTCGGCCATTTTTTCAGACATTACATTACCATGGGAACCAGGGGGCCGTTTTACTAAACATTTTACGATATTTTTTTGCGTAAATCAAAAATTACAATTGCTTCTACAGAAGTTACTATATATGGAATTCTGCCCTGCATTATCTCATTGGAATCGTCTTCAAAAGACGATTCCGATGAGATATTGAAAGGCAGAATCTATAAATAAATGAAATCACCAGGTTCGATTTATGATTTTGACTTACGATCATTTTTTCGTAAGAAGTTTAGTAAAACGGGCCCCAGAGTTTTTAATTAAATTAAATTATTTTAACACTCCCTAAAGAGCTTCACCCAAGGATCATCTCTGCCAAGTTTCAGCTTGATTGGCCTAGTGGTTTTGGAGTAGAAGATTTTTTTCTAAGATTTTCAGCCATATTCGGCCATTTTTCAGACTTTCTGTTACCATGGAAACCAGAGTTTTGAATGAAATTAAATTCTTTTAACAGCTTTTGAAGAGCTTCACCCCAGGAACATCCCTACCAAGTTTCAGCCTGATTGGCCCAATGGTTTAGGAGGAGAAGATTTTTTTCTAAGATTTTCGGCCATTTTTTGGCCTTTATGTAACCATGGCAACCAGAGTTTTTGAGGAATTTTTATTATTTTAACAACTTTTAAAGAGCTTCACCCAAGGAACATTCCTGCAAAGTTTCAACTTGATTGGCCAAGTAGTTTGGGAGCAGAAGATGTTTAAAGAAATTGTTGACGGACGGACGGACGACGCGTGATCACAATAGCTCACCTTGAGCACTTTGTGCTCAGGTGAGCTAAAAAATAAAACAATTTTGACCTCTAGAAATTTCGCTCAATGGGATCCAAAGTTTTTCATCACAGAGCCATAGCGATTAGGATCGAAAAAGAGTTTTCGTTAGTTGCTGAGATTTTGGGTGGACAGGATTTTTCATTGAATTCAATTACCCAGTCAAAAGTCAATGGACCATAACCCAATTACAATTTCCACATCTCTATTTGATATTGAATATTCATGTAAATGTGAAATTTAAATCAAACTTCTCCAAAAGTCGCCAAGATATTTAGCGGAGCGGACAAGACTTTGGTAAAAGGGCTATGACTCAGTCAAACGCATCTATGAATTTTGTCTAAGTCGCCGGATACATCTAGCAAACGCAGTAATAGATTTGATTACACACCGGTCTCTGCAAAGCGACACCGCGCAAAGGTTTTCGCAATACGTTAGGTTTCTTTGGCGTGCTGTGCGGGTTATAAGTCCACTAAAGGTAGTGAACCCGTAAAAGTAAACGCAACGTTTCGGTAATTTACTTTATATCCGAGGTTTCTCAATAATATAGTGAACATGCCAAGTTTCAAGTGAATGCCTTCAAGTTCAAAGACATCTCATAATGCCAGTTTTCGCATGGCGACCACGTCAAAGCTATTATTGCAATACTTCAAATTTTCTCCGAAAACAGGCGAGCTAAACTTGTCTGTTGTGATAGGTTTGTACACAAATGAAAAGATCTTGGTTCAATGGTCTGGTCATTTTCAATGGGGTTCATCCTTGTGCTCAGTTGATAATTCTAGCCACATTTCCCGAAGTTACGGCAAAAATCGTGGACCCATGCATCTTAATAACGGAAAACTATCATTTAGCGAAATTATAAATTTTATGGGTAGTTCCAATTTTCGATAGAAATCGTCCCGCGGACCAGATGTAATATTCTAAGCAAGTTTCATAAAGATTGTGCAAACAAAAGTTGTGGTCTTTAGATTGCCAACAAGGAGTTTTCCCTTAAGACACGGCCCAAGTTTCCCCGTGATATGGTAGGGGTACTTCCCATTTTCAATATGGCTCATTCATGCGACTAGACAATCATTTTTGGGAAAGTTTCATGAAGGTTATGCCATAATTGTGGCCTCTAAGAGTATTAATGAAGTAATTGTTGATAATGGGAGGAAGACAATAGACATTTGCTCAAGTAATCGAAAATCTTTAAGGTTGGACAGACGGAAACAAAGAAGTGTTGTGGATATTCTAACCCTTGACCAGTACAAGTAGAGCAAAAATTCGATTGACCTATGAAAGCACTAACTTACAAATAGATGCCTTTTACCAACGTCATTTTAAGCCATTTTGCTTGAAACGTTTCAGTGGATGGTTAACTTAAACGTCAAAAATTCAGCTTGATCTAGATCTGTCGCAAAGCGAACTAATACACCCCACCAGCGCTTTGTCCCAGAAACGTTAACTGTTTTCAGACAAAAGTCAATTGTGACATTGACCTCTGACCCAAAAACAATAGGACAGCTCCATGGGCCAAGGGCAGCAATAGTATGGGGTTTCATGATTCACTTCGTTCTTAAATAAGAGTCACGAAATGAAGGGTACAGACGGACGGACAGAACGATGGATAAATAGACCGACAGGGAGAAACCAGCATGCCCAACTCTTCTACATAGGTATTATACGCTGGTTCATGGATGTTATACGATGTAGTAAGGACTTATAGGTCTCTCTCGTAGCACTTACTCTTTATCATAGCCATAACTCTATATTTTGCAGGTAAATGAAGAATAACCTGTCTTAAAATATTCATGTTATCTGGTCGAGATTGGCAGAATTTATCATGACGAGGATTTGTCGAGTCATGATAATTTCTCACTGCCGAGACCATAAAACATTGATACTTTAAGACACTTACATTCTATGATTATGATTCTATTTATCATGTAGCCTTTTTGTGTCCAATTATAACAAACCCTTAAAATCCAAAGAAATTCGGATGAAAGCATATTGTTTCTATCATGTTATGCTTTCAGACAAGTGATATCAGGTCTATACAGGCTTCATTGCAAGATTAGTAACTTTTTTATGTTTCGGATGTTATGAAGGAGATTAAGGGGCAGGGTTGGCGATCCATCAATTAACCTATCAAAGCATTAAGTTTCACCTTCCCTGCGTTCAGGATGACTAAATGGTGCAAACTATTTGCAAGTTATAGCCCGCTTTGCATGTGCACTTTAGTGCAAAGCAGGGTACAGTTAACCACATCATAAAATTGCCATTCTTCTCGATCAAAACCATTTCCAATAACTTGTTCAACACTCCGTTCATTCATTCCAAACACTAACTCAAACCATTAAGAAAAGCTCCAACATTATAGGTAAATTTTGCGCGGTGAGCCGTGAAATTTACTTTTAACGGTTAAATTCCCGTGATATTCTTTCAAAATAGATAAAAACAGGTTTAATCAATATCTAAAAAAGATACAAATTATCTTACAATGTATCATATGCTTTTTAAATATTTCCGATATACTCGTGGAAATGGACTCAACGAAATTCATTCAAAATAAAGCTAGAAAAAAATCGTGATTTCATTGATATAATTGTAAGCGTCTGGCAGGTTCGTGAAGAAAAGGGAAGCTAATTATAGAACTTGTATGCATATTTTATTACAGGAAGATAATAATTATCAATAATTTTGTTCATTTTGAACAAAAATAGCGACATTTGATTACAAAACTAGATCTATATACTCATTCATTTTAATTCAAAAATCATTCTCCTTGTCAATTTCACGATGATTTAACTGTACGATTTAATTGATTGGCAAACAGTTTACACCATTGTCATACTGAATGCAGGGCTGGATGACTAATGACCTCCGTTTTTTCAGCTATTTTATATCTCTTTTCTGCGTTATCTCTAAGGATTGGATTTAGCAAAAGACATGGTATTAAGCGCAGAACAAGCTGTAGTAACCACTTATAGGTCACGGACTAAGGATTTACTTTTTCTTTCATCTCCCTGATCAACTTTTTTTGATAAATGAGTCATGAGGTTTTATTATCTCGAACATCCAGCAGTCTACCATTATGAAATTCAAAGGGCAGCCCAGTAACCAATCAGTTCAAGTCGTAACCACAGAAATAAGAGCCAGTCACCTGTGCTTTGGTTGAGCACAATTGGTTGAGCACATATGCAAGGGTGCTGATAAGAGGGAGTATAACTAGTTTAAAATCTTAGTTCTCATTGAAGCCCCATATTGTGGGTAGTCATTGGAATCGTCTTGTTGAGACATTTCCAATTACTATCCACAATATAGGATTTGTGCAGGTATTTCTTAGATAATTAAATTTGAAATCCAAAATACCTCCTCCATCTGCAGCCCTGCACATGGAAACCCTGACATTGAGGGGTAATTGCTTAGATCTAAGGGTTGGAACAGGGCACACCCATCTCAAATTTTCTTCAAAAAATGACTACCAATTCATAAAATCTGAAAACAAGAGGACCATGATGGTCCTAGATTGCTCACCTGAGTCTCTTTGACCCCTGGGACATCGCATCATTTAAATAGGCAGATGTCATAAAGGAGATAATTTCTACACCAAACCAAGTGTCAAAAAATTCCAGCCAAAATTGCACCCTCTTGAGTTATAACAAGAAAATTATCATAAAGGCTCCCTTTCCTGTCATATTGCATGTATCCTTTCCATTTTCAAAAGGGTTAATCTTTGTGACTTGACCAACATACTGACCAAGTTTCATGAAGATTGTGCAATATTTGTGGCCTCTAGAGCGTTAACAAGATAACTGTCATGAAGGCCCTTTTTCCCATGATATTACAAGGATCCGTCTCATTTTCGAAAGGGTTCATTCTTGTGATTTGGCCAACATTCTGACCAAGTTTCATGAGGATTGGGCCATTTTTGTGGCCTCTAGAGCGTAAACAAGAGAATTGTCATTGAGACCCCTCCTCATGTGATATGGCATAGATCCTTCCCATTTTCAATATGATTCATCCTTGTGACCTAGCCAACATTCTGACCAAGTTTCATCAAGATTGAGCCATATTTGTGGCCTCTAGAGCGTAAACAAGTTAAATGTCATTAAGGCCCCTTTTCCTGTGATATGGCATGGATCCTTTCCTTTTTCAATAGGGTTAGGCATTGTGACCTGACAAACATTTTGACAAAGTTTCATGAAGATTGGGCCATATTTGTGGCCTCTTAGAGCATAAACAAGATAAAAGTCAAAAAAGCCCCTTTTCCTGTGATATGGCATGGATCCTTCCCATTTTCAATAGGGTTCATCCTTGTAACCTGACAAACATTTTGACCAAGTTTCATTAAGATTGGGCCATATTTGTAGCCTCTAGAGTGTAAACAAGATAAATGTCATTAAGGCCCCTTTTCCTGTGATATGGCATAAATCCTTCCCATTTTCAATAGGCTTCATCCTTGTGCCCTGGCCAACAATCTGACCAAGTTTCATGAAGATTGGGCCATATTTGTGGCTTCTAGAGTGTAAACAAGATAAATGTCTTCAAGGCCCCTTTTCCTGTGATATGGCATGGATCCTTCCTATTTTCAATAGGGTTCATCCTTGTAACCTGACAAACATTTTGACCAAGTTTCATGAAGATTGGGCCATATTTGTAGCCTCTAGAGCGTAAACAAGATGAGTGTCATTAAGGCCCCTTTTCCTGTGATATGGCATAGATCCTTCCCATTCTCAATAGGGTTCATCCTTGTGACCTGGCCAACATTCTGACCAAGTTTCATGAAGATTGGGCCATATTTGTGGCCTCTAGAGTGTAACCACTAAGATTGTTGACGCCGGACGACAGACGGCGCACGACGGACATTCAATGATCACAAAAGCTCACCTTGAGCATGATGTGCTCAGGTGAGCTAAAAAGTCAGAGGGTATACAAAATGTTTTAACTGCAGATTTTTTTCAATCTATAGTTACAGCACTTTTCCAACCAATTGACAAAATACGGGTACTTGTTGGTCATCCCCGGATACTTGTTATTGAGCCCACATAATTTTGACCATCAAATTGACCTTTTCTTTGTGGGCCATATGAAGCAAATAAGGTCAATTTCAACATTATACTCTGAACTCTGAGATCAACCTTTGAAGAATCTGAAAATTCATTTTGATGGCTCAGCACGAAACAGTTGTAACTGCCTATTTGTTTATAGGCAGTTACAACTGTTTTGCGCTGTTCCATAGAATTTTCACATAGAACATCTCTTAATGTTAAGGGTGCAACAACTCACTTATTACTAACCATAGCACAAGCCCTTTGAATATTAACCCTTGTCATGCTGAACCCAAAATATTCCTGCTTTGGCAGGAGCTACAGGCAAACATCAGTCTGCACATTATGTGCAGTCTGATGTTAGTCTACACTACCTGTTTCTCACTTTCAAACCAGAATTATCAATAGATTTAGTCTTTCAAAATAAAAATTGACCTACAGTTGGTACTTTCAGTGCTTTTTGCCATTTGAATTGGTAAATTTTTAGCCAAAATTTATTCAGCATGACAAGGGTTAAAATTTGACCTTGTGCTGTTTCTTAGATCTATGAAATATCCAAAAATTTCGAATCCCATATCTACTCATTTATCTACTGGCATTAATTTTTATGCAGACAAGTTCAATCCTTGCAAGTAGAAAATTGCCTCTTACTTGTCTACGGACAAAGGGAGCAAATCCTCATATGAATACATACATTTCTTAAATGCTTTTCGGTGGTTTATCCAGAAATAATGGTAGATTATCACTTAATAATCTCACCACAAAAGCAGTGAATTATCAAAAGCTTATACCCTGCTTTTGTGCATTTCATCTTCCTATCTGATGTCATCTATGCGGGGCGAAATTAGTGACGTCACAATGAATGTTGCATAGTAAACACATGCAAAATGACATGCTTTATGAAAGTAAGTCCTTGAAATTTCTAATTTTGTCTCATTTTTTCAATAGAGAAATAGATCTAGAATAATCGTTTGTTTTTTGAGTTAGATCAATTAATATTTCATTTTGTGAACAACAAAAGCTATATTTTCACTTGTGGCGAAAATATAGCGTTAGTTGTTTGCTCAATGAATATAAGTCGATCTTACACTGAAACAAACTATTATCCTCTATTTTTTTTTCTAAAAAATTTACCTCTTGATTTGAGTACTTGGTTTTGCTAAAATTGGTAAAATTTTCTCATTTTTTTTAATATTAATTACCAGATCACAGCTGTAAATCAGACTAGAGCTGCTTGAGCAGCTGATTTGCTCCACAGGCCTGAATCTACTGATATAAAGAATTTCAGTGAATGAATGAATAAATTTTCATTTCAAGTAAATAAGTGTTTTTTAGTGTGACATGCTGAAATATTTCAGCAAACAAAAATTCAAGATTAATGAATAACATTTAGAAAATTGACCTCTGCCTGTTAACTATATATTTTTCATCCAATCACAGTAATTTTGTGCAGCCTGATAATGGGTCACCAAGGGAACATTCCAGTGAAATTTGGCTGATATCAATCAGTTTGATTCTAAGAAAGAGAATTTTCAAATTTTCCACTAAATTACATATAGAGAAATGACCTCCGTCCATAAAATGCATTTTTTTCTAACCACAATAATTTTTTGAACTGATAAAGCATCACTAAAGGATCATTCCAGTAAAATTTGGCTGATATCCATTGTTTAGATTGAGAGAATATGATTTTCAAAGTTTCCACTATATCACATATAGAGAAATGACCTCTGCCCATAAAAGATATATTATTTTTTTCAATCACAATAATTTTTTTTTGTAGACTGATAAAGCATCACTAAAGGATCATTCCAATGAATTTTGGTTGATATCCATCATTGAATAAGATCCTCAGAAAATGATTTTTAAAGTTTCCACTATGTAATATATTGAGAAATGACCTCCGTCCATAAAATGCATATTTTTCATCTGATCACAATAATTTTTTCTTGACTGATAAAGGGTCACCCAAGGATCATTCAACTCAAATTCAATTGGTATCCATCAAATAGGTTCTGAGAACAGTCACTATTTACCATATTTGGAAATTAGCCACGCCCATTAAATCCATGTTTTTCATTGGATCAAAGTTTCTTGAACAACTTTGAATTAGGCTCACACAAGGATCATTTCTGTGAAGTTTGGTTGAAATTCATCGAGTAGTTTCTGAGGAGAAGATTTTTTAAAGAAAAAGTTTATGCACAGACACACCACAGACACATTGCCATGACAATAGCCCCAGTGGCCTTCGGTCAGTTGAGCTAAAAATTGAATGGCCAGTCAAACAATCATTCATAATGAGTTGAGTGTTGAATATCGATATTGCCTGCCACTATGATTGAGGTCTTTATTTAAATTGGTGACTTAAACATTGTAACTCCATGACTCAGTGCAAAAAAAGTTGTAACTGCCTATAAACATAATTATAGGCAGTTACAACAGTTTTGTGCTAAGCCATCAAGTTACTACAGCTTGAACTAGAACTGTCGCAGAGTGAACTTATACCCCCCAAAAACACTTTGTCACATTGCAAGTGCTATTAGTGCAGGATGTGTATGCAACAAATATTGAGGTCATATGCAGCATTTGCATGAAGTTTCATGATTGTAGGTGGCTTGGTTCTTGAGTTAGAGTCCGGAAACGAAAATTGAACAAAAATTTACTGTGACCTTGACCTTTGACCTATGTGACCCCAAAACAATAGGGCACTTCCTTGGGTCATAAGCAACATTTGTATAAAGTTTCATGGTTGTAGGTCGCTTGGTTCTTGAGTTAGAGTCCTGAAACGAAAAGGTCTACGGACGGACGGATGGATGGACGGATAGGCATGGTGAAACCAATATATCCCCCATTCTTCGTAGGTGGGGGGTATAATAAGCATTTAGAAGCTGTGATAACAACATTTAGATGGCTCTGGGCCTCCAATGACTTGCTGTTTGTTTCATGTCAGTGACCATGTATTTTGCAGAAAAATGACCTATACTTATTTACTTATATGACATGATGGAGGTCATGGGGTGGGGCCAGTGATCTATCTAAATTTGGAAAAGGGTTTCTAACTTTTATTTCCTTTTAATAATGACATAAAACTATTGAGATGCAACGGGTATTTACAAGGCTAAAGTTCACTTTACTTGAGCACTGCCTTTGGGTGCAAGCTCTCCTTCAGGTGCTGTATGATGCAAATATTTTAAGTTGAAAATTGATGGCTCAGCGCGAAACAGTTGTAACTGCCTATATGTTTATAGGCAGTTACAACTGTTTCGCACTGAGCCATCAATTATTTAATATGAGCATAAATCTTGCGGAGAGAGTTATCCTCTTTGATAGTGTGGATAGCTCTTGCGATGGTGAACACAAACACCAAGTTTCATTAATAAATCT
Organism: Fragum whitleyi; assembly: GCA_948146395.1. Classification (NCBI taxonomy): domain Eukaryota; kingdom Metazoa; phylum Mollusca; class Bivalvia; order Cardiida; family Cardiidae; genus Fragum; species Fragum whitleyi. The sequence goes on along the minus strand of OX411544.1, from coordinate 53,365,750 downwards.
TCAATATCAACAGAGATATGAACAAGGTTAAAGTTTGTCCAGGGTTTTAGTCTGACATCAAGAAAATGGGGTCCAAAGGACTCGAACATTGGGATCTTAGGAGTCCTTTCATTCTGTTTGGGAGTCCCTGCTTTAGATAAAGACTATTTATTTTAAAGCAATGATCTAGTTTTCCTGTGCCTTTTAAGCTATTCCCTGTTTAAATGTTAAGAAATTGTTGGTTATTTATAATTACTTGTCATTCAACTTCAAGAAAGAATTGAAGACTGTATAAAACAGTCTTCAATTCTATTCTGATGTTGATCCCTAGAGGGTCCACAGGACTCATATTAGATAGTTTTGAGGGTCCTGGCTGCTTATTTGGGAGTCTCAGACTCGCAAAACCTGCGTCCCTTAAAACCCTGGTTTGTCACACCAATGCCAACATCGCCAACAAGATTGATCACAATTATACCTTGGGTTTTCTCTGAAAACAGCCAAGCTTATACAAAAATTAATCTCCAAAATATTTGTACATAGTTATGCACCAGTGCAACTAACCTCAATTTAACCATTCTCATGGTTCACTGCCTTGTTAACTTTCTACTGTACAAAAGGCTGTAGCAGACAGTTAAAACAAAGATCAGTCTGCACCTACGGTTGAAATCTCAAAAGAAATGGCAATTCGTGTGATGCAAAATGTTGACATTTCAGGATATACTCTTTTAGTACATTGATACCATTTCCTCTACGGTAAACGGAAAGAAAGTATGCTCTACAGTCCCTTGATTTTCTGTGCTTGTGATTTTATACTTGAGAAAACAGAACTTTTTATGCAATTATTCAGGATGATATTCAGCTCCATTCCCCTCCTAAATCTCCTTTCAAAGAGTTGATTTTCATACATGTAAAAAGTCTTTCTTTCAAAGTTTAGCCAAAAATAGTATTTCAAAATATTGTCGGGCTTCACTAATTGCTTAGTAGCTTACATAAGAAGAATGTTTCAAATCATATATATTCACAAATAATATGGTAGTATTTCATTGATTTCTTAGCTATATGTGAAAATCCCAGATTTTTTCTCCACAAAGAAACAACCCACCCCCTCCATGTCTCCAAACTCCAGGAAAAGGCCTGGAAAAAATTTGGCAAAGAAGAAATTGCCTATAACAAGCAATTTCTCCTTATCCAACATTATTTTTTACCTCATAGTTTCATTTTCAAATGTCATGCTCTTTTCATTGTCATTTGCAATCTCTTTCAATATGAACCAGTCTAAAATAACAAATTTCTAAAATAAATAATTTTCAAAGTATAAAATCACAGAACAGGGTAAAGCACAAAGATTCCTAGGCCCCATTTTACTAACGAACATACTATTATTTTTTTGCATAATTACTTGAAACAACAAACCTGATTGGCCCAATCTGATTTCTTGATGCAATCAAATGTCTTGTTGCATTGTTTACACAAAAAACATGGTCATAAGATTGTAAGTAAAACGGGGCTCTGGTCCTTTAAAACATATGATAATGATGTATTATCCCTGATTAATGCCCTGGTAGGGTGGAGCCTAAGAAACAGGTTGTTGCACTTAAGGTTAAGGGAAATCAGCTTTTATCTAAAATAACTTCTGTTAAAGAAAGTCGACACAAATAACTCGAGACCTTAAATCGTAGATTGGAACCAAATCCTTGTAACTTCAGCTTAATCAAGCTGAAGTTACGAGGCCTTGGTAACCAAACGGTGAAATGTGTTCACTCTCTCAAAGCACATGAGTCCTTTTGATTTTATGATACAGTAACTTACACGCGTTAACGATGATTACTGACTAAAATTTGAAATAACCCAAACTATTGAAAAGTAAACTCGCCAAATTATGTCAAGGTTAAGCCCTGCCCTGCCAGTTCATTAATTATGCAGAAAAACTAAAAGTAACAGATCACTGCTGTAAATCAAAAATTGATTATCCACATGGCAATCATATTACTCATCTACACCTGGATGACTGTTTAAATCATTAATTTAACCATTTTGTTTCATGGATGGGCAACTTAAACATAGTAACTACAGTTTGAACAAGCTGTAATTGTAAAGTTTAGGTGCCTGGTGGCCCTTGAATGATTTTCTGTTTGTTACATGTCCATTACTTTATAAATTACATCTATAAACAACAACAAAAAAATCTAATGTTTGAGGGGCAAGTCATGTCAGCGGGACAGTCATTAATTTTCATACCCCTGAAAATGAGAAAAGGAGATAGATATATAAAATAATATCATCTTTTCTTAAGGTAGTGGACCTGACCTGTAATAGTTCTGCAACATTTCAGAAGTCATGGACTTTAACAGTGTTAATCAAGGTTTCATTAGGAAACCATGGCTAACATTGTGAAAGATGAAGCAGGGAAAAAGACTGACTAATTACACTTGGGGGCCCAGACTGCCAATAGGCATTGATGTGAACAAATTTCAGGTGCAATAGGAATCAGATTGGACAGTTAATGGCCCCTTGAAAGCCAGGAGCAAAAGTAACAGGCAACAATTTTGTGTAATACTCGACATCTATTTCAAAAGCTTCTCAAGTGTTCCAATGCTAGCTCAGACAGATAACGAAGCACTTTCAGTATATTGTCATTGGACTTTGACAAGAACTTTATTTGTCCTTCTCTACTCACAAATACTATTCCTGTCTTAACAGTTGTTAATAGCATTGCACTGAGCCGTATACTAAAACACTCGATAAAGTGGCTCTCTAGTCCATTGATAAAGTCAGTTGCTTCTTTGTATGTAACTGTTTCATCATCTGATGATTTGATAGTACTCCATAGTCTCTTACAATCATCAAGTTTGTTTGAATATGTAATGCTACTTAAGCCATCCACTTCAGCTGGTAAATTATACACAAGCTCCACTGGTTTATCATTATCCTCCATGCCTGTGCATAAAGCTGCAACAAATCCCAGCTCTGATGGTGCAAACACTTGAGGTACAACTCTACAATCAAACTGAACTTCAATCCAATTTTGAATAGTTTCTACAATAGCCACAGGGCCTCGTATAATCATACATGCAAAGTATGAAAAATCTTCTTGTAATGACATCTTCAATGGATTCACTTCCAGGTCTGTGCTAAACAACAGAGCCTGACTGCTGACTTTTACAGTATTATTTCTTGTCTTACTTCGTACTTCTATTAATATAGCCTTTGGATCGTTAGTTCCAAAGTCAAATCCAGATATCGGATTTACTACAGCATCATCTGGTACAGATGTATCTATAAATGTCCCTTTTTTGGCCTCCGCAGCTATATGAGCTGAAAGTTGTCTTGAGTAATGTTGAAAGTCAGATTTTTTATTTTGGAAGTTGTAAAGTGGTGTGACCCGAAGAAGTTTCCAAGTCTTCCCCTTTAATTCACCAATATTGTTCAATATTGTCTCCTCAACTGCTGGGCTAGACCGTCTTGTTCTTGGACCCTTTGTTCTTGGAGTTTCCAGATAAGCCTTACTTCTAATGTTTGGTCTATAATTTGTTTCAGGTCCACGTTGTGTTGTGGAGCCAAGAGGACCACATCTTCGTGCATTGGACCTTTGTAATGGAGTTCTACCTACAGTGCTTTGTATTATACGATCGAGTATATTTCGATAGGAAGATCGACCTTCGGGAGTTGCAACCGCCGACGCCATCTGATTAAATTGATATTCATTTGCAGATTACCAATCAAAATAATCGTTTATTTTGTTTTTTAAAGGCCCCGCTTTGAATTTCTACTTCCCTTTCCGAGTCAACGAGAAGCTTTATCGTTAACCCACAAAGCGTCTAATTTGTAAAGCTGGTTCCCCAGTAATATATTTTCGCAATGGGTTTCTTGCGTTGTATGGAAATACCTAAATACACATGAATACCGAAATATACCGAAATACACTCAACATATACCAAAATACGAAAATATAAGTAAACAAATCATAAATATCCTCTGCCTTTGAAATGAAACATATATATGACTTTAGCCGTAACCGTTCAATGTCAGCCCGCCGTGCGTCGCTTATGTAAATTAATTTTCTATATTTAGTCCATTTTTTTTTTCATGGTGAGAATGTTAGGACTGTTCAAATATTTTTTTTATGTTTTTCTTTCTTCTTTGTGGTAGTAGACCCGTAATAGTTCCTTAACGTTTCGGAAGTAATGATTTCACAATGTAAACCGAGGTTTCCTAATGATTATCATTAGGAATTTCTCGGTTTACATTGTAAAATTTCATTACTCCGAAACGTTAAACAGTTAATCAAATAAACAACTATGTCTCATATTGGTCAGTTCTAAAAAAGAAATTTGTTGTAATCTCGATAAGATCTTAACTGTAATGAAGTGTGTTATCCGTTGCAGAAATATCATAAACTTTCTTTTCAATCACCGATTTCTAATACATTGTACTTCTATCCCTAGGGTTATCCATCGCTGAATATAGAGCTGATGTAAGGGGTTACAATGATATTGATATATGAGGTATGCATATATCAACAAATATATACCCAATTTCAAGTGAGTGATCATAGATCAATTTTACATTGAAAATGATAGGAGGTAACGGTTTCTCGCACCCCACCCTTTCTTGCGGAACTATAGCCTACCTAAATACACCTTTTTACTTGTTAAGTGTGTATTTTGTTATTAGCGTGTAATCTGGTCCAACTGTCGGCTTTCATAAAAGGTTCATACATGAGTCATATTTGCGTCCTACTTTTGGGCATGGCATGGACGTCATATGCATATTTCATCGTAATGACACTTTTCCCTTTTCCTGATTTTAAATTTTCGTATTCCGATATGTTTGGTGTATTACGGTGTACTTTGGTATATTTTGCTTAAATGTGGTATTGGAATATTTTTTCTGTATAGAAAAAATAGTTAATTATGAAGCAGCGTATTATTCAGCCCGGTACTATTACTTAATCAATGGAATAAAGTTGCTAGCCAGTGCGATACACATCAAATGAATAGATGTCATTGGTCGATATCTTTTCGTATATAATCCCTTAGTTCCTGCTTTCTGCACAGTTCGAAACGTTCTTCAGAGAAGAGAAGTCAGAAATTGCCCTCCCTCCCAACCCAATTACATGTTGTTTTGCTTGATTTATTCATTCATTTCATTTATTTATGCATTGTTGTTTTCATGTTGGCTTTTATTTTATTTCATTTCTTGGTTAGTAGGTAAATGTGACATTGTTTGGTATTTACTGTTGCTTAATTGCTTTGATAAAATAACTAGTCATATTATTTAGTATGGAAGATCAGTTTACTTGAAATTGCATAAGCAAACTGATGCTTCTTATGCTTTATAATTTTACGTAATCGTTGACATCAAATAAGTGGTATAAGCGGAAGTTCGGTTTGCTTGAAATTGTTTAAGCAAACTGATGCTTCTTAGTTACTAGAATTTTACCTCATTAGATACATTGAATCAGTCGTATACAAAACTGAAAATTGTTGAACAGCTTGTTGTTTCAAATGTTCTTATTTCAATCTTGTTATAATTGACTTTTCAATGGTGCAGAACTGGAACACTATTAAATGATCATAATTTTGGAAGAACATGTTGTTTGAGTTAGTTCCATGCTGTCTGAGATATGAATCTCTGAGAGCATTTAGTATCATGTGTGTTTGTGCCCTTTTCTTAACTTACTGTCCGCTAAGCTGCAAAAGAATAATTCATGTGTATTTCGGTATTTCCACGTACCCGCTTTCTTGCATATTCTATCATCAATGATAACAAATGGCACCGGAGTTTCTTGTCCGACATAATTAAACCATATTTTCTGTTTTCTGCGCATGTGAAATAAGCTCGTTACTGTTTTTATTTTTGGCACCAAGGTTCTCAGTGCAATATTTAACCTCGTGCCAGATTTTTTTTTTCATAATGAACAAATCGGAAAAAAAAGAAAAATATGTTTCTTCATGAGGATTGATGAAATTAAAGTTAAGTCAATTAATTTAATTTTAGTTGGGTCCACCAAAATTTGGATGTATAATCGGTTTTATTTATCAATGAAAATAATTTCTGAGTACGCAGCTACTTTTAAGCGTCCACAGAAAAATTTCAAATTAGAAATATGTTTCATTTTCAATTGATCCTTACATGTTAGCTTCTTGTTATAAAATTATTAGAGATGGAGAGGATATTTATTGATTTCAAGGGGGAATGAAACTAACAACCTAATCACACTTCAGTATGAATCCGCTTCGCGTATTCGTATTCATACAGTGTGATTAGGTTTTAAGTTTCATACCTCTATGAAATCAACAAAAATTACCTTAATCTCTGAAATGATAAGAGGATAGTCGGGGATCTGATGGTAAACTGCCATGATTCGTACTAAAAAACAATTCATGACAATTCTTATTTTTCGGCTGGACGTCACAAGCTAGTATTAAAGGAAAAATCTGTATATGTTCTCGGGAGAAAGTGAAAAATAGACTTTTATCGGTTTCCCATAACAAGTTTTCACATAACAAGTTTTAGAATTTTGACTCATATCACAACAGAAGGTGGTGGTTTGCCATCAGATCTCGACTGGGTAAATAAAGAGCATGTTTTTTTCTTCTTCTTTTTTAGTTGTACTAAAATATCTAAGTGACATATTTTGATAGCAGAAATATATATATATATATATATATATATATATATATATATATATATATATATATATATATATATATATATATATATATATATATATATATATATATATATATATATATATATATATATATATATATATATATATATTAAAAAAATGTCATGTTATAACTCTTTGGTATATTCATTTCGAAGAATCAAGGCATACATCAATGAAAATGGATAGATAGTCTAGAGTAACCAATGTGTTCAAGATTTAATTTAATAGCGAACACACAGTTTGCGTAGTTTTCGATAATGAGAAACTTTCCACAGAGTATGTGATATAAACATGCATGACTTTAATTTCATACATACCCTGATTTTACGTATGTGCATGTGAATTAGTTTTCCGTTTCCCAATTTTGGAATTTGCATATAAAATTGATATAAATTACCTTCGGTATGCAACCAAATCCCCGTTAAAGGACTAAAGCTCGTATATAAATATGTTATTTGTAGGTTTCCCTCAGCCTAAGACGTTATGATTTTACAAAATGCTTATAAGGACTTGAAAGGACAGCATGCAAATCCAATTACATGAAAGTGTTGCATAAAAATGGAAATGTAATATGAGCTTTAATTTAAAGTTGGTCAAAGGACACGATTTAGGTCATATCCATTGAAGTTTACAATTAGATAAATTATCTATGAAATAGAATCATATTTTAAAGTTATGGAAAAAAGTATCATATAAAGCCACAGAACACTAGATATCTGATATGGTTATATAAACAAAGATATTTCAGCATGCGGCCCTTTTCCAGTAAAAAGATTCTGAACCAGTTTTCAAGGGAATTATTCCTCATACAGTTATAAAATCATTTTATGAAAGTTTGATAAGACGAGGCACAGAGGAATAAGTATCGATCCACTGGGTTACCACCAAGGAAACCAACAGATTCGTTAATTTTCTTAAATTAGAGTTAAAGTTGTCCAAAGATCACATTTCAGTACGAGAGAAATATAATCTATCAATATTTTGTTTAAACAGTTAAAGACTTGATACATTTGTATATCCAGATTTTTGGAAGTAGGTAAAAGGTCAAGGCCAATGGTTCAAATAGGTCCCAGTATGAAGAAAAATCGTCTAGTCGTTTAATTTTGATTCAATATAATATTATACTTGTAATTCAATAATTGATAAAGTATGTCAAAGGTGCAGGTCGGTGTCAAAGGTCAAATTTAATGCTATTATCAAAGACAATCATCTACCAATCTTTACCTTTGACTAAACTAAGTCCAACAAATTATTTAAAATTCAAAATTTGGGGGGGGGGGATTGTTCAATGGGATACAAGAAGCAATGATTATTATCTACTTATATGTTTTAATATAGTCATAGACCTCATAATTTTAGATATGAGGAAGTATTCCAGAGGTAAAGGTCAGTGTCAAAGGTCCAACGTGTTCCAGAATCAAAGACGAATTTCTACCAGCCTTAATTTCAAGTTCAACGAGACGAAGTCCAGCAGGCTATTGTCATGATCCTTTGTCTGTTGTATGTCCGTGCATCCGTCCGTCCATCCATCAGTGCGTTTACCTTTTCTTTGTTCATCTTCTTCTCTGAAACTACACGTAGGAAGTAAATCAAATTTCACATAAGTGATGCTTAGGACATGCTCCATCAGACTTATTCTTTTAATCCTGACCAGGCTGATAACTTTGGCGCTACGGGCTGTCGAGTCACAAAAAAGCCCTCATGGTGAAATTTAAAAAAATCTTCTTCTCCGAAACTTTTGGTCAAATTCAGCAAAATTTCACAGAAATGATGCTTATGACATTCTCTTCTTTTAACCCTGATCAGGCTGATAACTTGTGCGCTTCGAGCCGTCGAATCACCAAAAAGAGGGGCCTTATGGTGAAATGTAAAAATAGTCTTCTTCTCTGAGACTCCAAGTCAGAATTGAACCAGATTTCTCATGTATGATGCTGTCGACATGCCCCTTCAGTTTCCTTCGTTTTACCCTGATTGGGTTGATAACTGTCTCGGCATGCAAAAATGTCCCCTTTTGGTAAAATATGAAGAAAATCATCTACGGAATTTTATCGTTTACTAAAAACTTTCATTTACCTTTTAAATTACAGTGGTCTCGCGATATCTCGAATACACACGGGCCTGACCAATTTACTCGAGTCATCGCATGATTCGAGTTAATGCCAGTATGCAAAATTGACCTCTACGAAGACGATTCACTTCGTTTTAAACTTTACCTTTACCTTTGCATATTTTGCCTTCAAAATATACAGTGCCTATGTTAATCACTCATAGAGGAATAGTTTTATGAAGTACTCATGATTTTATGATTTAAAACGATTCGTTAATTTGGTCAAATTGTCAGCGTTGAAAACAGAAAAACCAAAAAAAGTCGATTGAGGCGTCGGCGTCAATCTTTGTGGTGTCTGTTCTCTGTATATTTAGCAGTCCTAATGAGAGGTATTATAACATGCATATTCTTTCTACCTTACTATATTTTCGTAGCTATCGTTTCTTAATGACAAAATTTTTAGACGTTTTATTAGTCAGTAGATAGGCTAGCGTGCAAGCAATTCCTTCTTTTCTCACATTTTTTTCTTTAGAGCTAACTTCCTTCAAGACAATTAAAACTCAATGTATTTTTCTTTAACCACGTTTTCGTGCCGAACACTATCGATTGGTGACCGAAACATTGAAACTGCAGCTGAAAAAAGTGTAGCTAAAATAATTCGATGGGCAATCGTCAATATCTTTCGTTATAAAAGAGAATAATTTGCTGAATTACTCAGGATGACGATTTTCAAAGACTTTCAAAATGATGATGAGCATTGATTTTACAAAAATGCCTATTTGTTTAACTGTTGTTTCAAAGTCTCAAAATTATTTTCTGGTTATTAAATTCCCATCATTTACACCCTCAAATTGAATAAGTGTGGCATACAAAGAGGTATGAATACAAGTTGTCTGACTTATCGAAATACCGTGAAAAAGTCCTAAAGGTATTCTTGACGATGGTCTGAAATAACAAATACGCGCTGTAAGTTAAATTTTGATGCAAAACAATGGATGTCAGAAAGGTGCGAACCCCTTTGCTCGAGTGAATGCAGTAAAATTTGACCACGGGACTGAGAGTTCTGCTCGAGCGATCGGGCAATCGCGCGTTCGAGTTAGTGCAGTAAAAACCAACAAGAAAATAGAGTAAGACGCGTCGGGACCTGAAGGCGAGCTCGAGATTTCGCATAATTTCGACTTTTCGACTCTCGAGATACCGCAAGACCACTATTAAAGAAGTTAGGTCAAGACCAATTCTAGGATCAAGGGTCCAGTATGGTGAAAAGCAAAGGCAATCAACAACTCTATAAATATTATTTGTACTGTAATGCTTTCCTTGTTTTTCATAATTCAAAATGTAGGAAAGAATGTCAAAAGTCAAGTTCAGGGTCGTAGGTTCAACATGATGCCAAAACAAAGTCAATCATCCACCAACATGTATTAGTAACGCAATATATTTATAGGCATAATGATCAAATACTTCAGAAAATATGTCAAAGGTTTAGGTGCCAATTTGTGTTCGGTTTCAATATTTCCATCTTCAAATTTTAAGATTGAAAAATGGGTAAATTCAAGCAGCCAAAATGGTATTCTTCTAGAATTTTAATCTAGCTTATCAAAGGTTTATAAAAATTCCTTACTTTAATAAATTGCTTTATTTCTTCGTTAATCATAAGCACGTTTTCAGTCCGTTTATTTTATTTTATTTTTTTGTTTGTTTGTTATATTCGATGCAATATAATATTTAAGTGGGTGTGGTAAGACATTTATTCAAAAGGTCATATTTGTCAATTTCTTGAAGCAATATTGAAAATGCAGTTAATTTGAAATAAAGCGTACCATCTCAAGAAATTATAAACCATCCCTTTATCATAAAACAGAAGACAAATATTAGGGTTTTGTTTGGAAAGGTGGTTACTTTGGTATCAAGACTGGTGACACCAAATTAAAGAAATTCTATTTTTGTATATATCTATACCCGGACCTACGAAGTATAGGGGGTATTCTGAATTCGTCTGTCCGCCCCTTCGCACGTTTGTCCGTAAACATAATTTTGTCCAGAAGTTTTCTCAGAGACTTTTATAGCTACAGCTTTGAAACTAATACATAATTCGATCTGCATATAAAGTTGTGCACCTGGAATTTTGAAGCCCCTACTCTCATTGTTTGCTTTAAAATTAATACATAATGTGTATCTGCATTAGAAAGTGTGCACCTGCAATTTTAAAGTCCCTACTTTGTTTCGTCACTGAATTATCTCCCCTTGAATTTGCTATTTTCAAATATTTTTCAATTACCCGGAGCTTTTCTCCTGAACTAGTACATTTACGGAAGGGGAATTTATACACAAAGTAGCTGGTAATGTAAGCTTGTTTTTAGGACCCTACAAAAATTACGTTTTGATATGATACGTTAGATTGGTATATAGATGTCATCAATGCAAGTTAGTCAGGAGCCTTTCACTGAAGGTCAATGTCATTTATAAACCTTTTTTTACAATTTTTTGAAAGAAAAAGGCACTATAAGATTTTTTCAACTGTCTAAATGGTAGATTTGCATCAGAGAAACAGATTATTGTCTTACTTTTGCGACCCAATAACTGCCATAACGCATTGGATACAATATAATTCCTCATTTAAAACTACCTAAATGTAGGCTATTTGAAGTGACAAGGTAGATCTAGACAAGAAATCCACCCTTGAAAACCCCTGCCTGTGAAACCACCTAATCTTATTTTTGATGACACATTTTCCCTCTTTTTAGTTTGAACATGGTGAGAGCCTGATAAATGACAAGAATAATCAGTGCACTTCTGTGCTGCAATGGCTTGACAAATTATCTGATTGTACCACATTCTTTTCTAATTTAATTAATCATTTATGTAACATTTGCCCTGTGGTTACAGCTAATAACATCTTAAATTGAAATTGATATGATTAGATTTATCAAAATGAATAACAAACATAAGTTTTCAGCTTTGAATTAGCTATATTGTTAACAAGATGAATGAATAATTACGAAAATTTGACTGCACATTCTGTAATTTCTGGCCGCCATATTGGATTGTTGCTATGGGATAAAGGAGGGGTAACTCAAGAGTAGACTACAAGACTTGATTTAATAAATTACACTATTTTTCAAATTAAAACTTCAAATTATACCACATAAACACAATATATTTTGATATTGATAAAGATTGATATCTTTCTTAAATTCACCTTTTAATTGATAAAGACATGTAATGTAAAAATTTCTAGATTCAATTTATGTATGTAACTTCCTGAAAATTTCATGTAAATTAAGGCCCTTTTTAGAGTTTCCATTTTTTCAATAGAAGCTTGTAAAAATTAAGGATATGATCCCCGTAGCATTTTTAATATTTTAATTACTACAACATCTTCACTATTTGCTTTAAACAATGTTTTCCCCTAAATACTCTGCAAAAATCTGAAATTTTGATCTGAAATTTGTTATTTTTGCAAAATTCTAAATTTCTTGTGCCTGTTCCTGTAGCAGAATAGGACCTCTTTTCGAATGAATGATATATTTTGTAATGATACTTTATGGAGAAAAACTTATACAACTTTGAACATAATCTGTTCACATGCGTGCCAAAAAAGTTGATCGCCCTGACATCTCTGTGGTTAGAGCGTCAGTCTCATGATGCAAAGAGCAGTTGTGGCGACAGCGAGGTGTTTCATTAGGCAAGAAGCTTAAAAGTGACTGCCTCAATCAACCCTACTGTAAATGGCTAGTAGCAGATGAAAACCCTTAAAATAGATAAATAAAAAAATCCACTGCCTATTGAATTTTTCACTCAAAATTGATAACCTCAATAACTTCAAGAATGAGTTATTTTAAGTCTGTCTACTTATCAAAAACTCGAAGTTAAGGTAAAAGCACCGAATTGATTTTGAAATCTGAACTGCATTAGGGTCCATCCATTAAATCCATTAAATCTAACAGTAAGAAGCTGCTTAATTGAAAATTTCTAAAGATGGCCTCCAGACCTGATACAAAAGAAAATGTCGATTTCTAAAATTAACAAAGAGCTGAACATTTAAAAACAAAGAAACAGGGATATCCAACCAAACAAAAATACGGACACCTTCCTGGTCTCTGACAGCAAAGGAAGATATTTAGCCCAGTATCTATCAAGAGAACACGATGGCTTATTTAAAATCACCCACAAGTCAGGGGCCCAGGTTGACAACCTTAATTTTCAACGTGAAATCACTGCAATAACTAATTACCCCCACAACCAAATTATATTTATATGGTTTGGAACCTGCGAACTCACTGAAAAAAAATGGACGTCATATAAAGCTTAGAAAAGATCCATACGAATGTGTTGATCGCTTAATTGTAAAATACCGTTACATGAGATCAGTGATTCAGAGACATAATCAAGGAGCAAATATCATATTCATCAATTGTCCATACTACTCAATCGCAAGGTGGAATCAACATAAAGGCTGTAGTGAAAATCTTTTGAGTGAATTCACAGAGCAAGATCGTGAGCTGTCTAGAGTGATAGACTATTATAACGATAAATTTGATCGTTTAAACAACAGGCACCAAAAATTGAAAAAGATCTTGTGAGGTCAAACAAAAGGAGACAATCAACACATGTTAAATACGTAAAGAATTATAATTTATTACTTGACGGAATACACCCAGGCCCAGAAATATCCAAACTCTGGATTGAACGATTAGTCAACCTGAAATATAGGATTGAAAACACTAATTTATAACAATTTAGACTCAACCACGCCATTTTTTACTGAATAGGGAAGCCCTGTTCATCTGAACAAATTTCCAGAAATCAACACTAAATTACGGAATAGGGAAGCCCTGTTTCGATTGAAGAATTAAAGTCACTAAGTTTAAGAATAGGTAAGCCATGTTCTTAAAGTCAAACCTAACCTATGCTTTATCTCCCAAGAAAAGAAAATAAACTGCAACAGTACCAACCCTTTGTCAATCACTCCTGCCTGTTGAAAAATTAATTCCAAGAGCCAAAATTATTTGAATAAGGAAGCCTTGTTCAAAAAATGGCTCACTCAATGGCAAGCTCCGCACCAAAAACTAAAAGGCCTAGGATCCCAAGCGACAGCTGCCCACTCTGCGACAAACAATTAAACGACAAAATAGATGTGCTGGCATGCAGTATCTGCGAACTAAATTTCTGTCGACCATGTAGAAATGTTTCAAGTGTATTATTTGAAATCCTGCAAGAGGAACAAAACAATAATTTTAAGTGGACATGCAACAACTGCAAAAGAACATTTCCAAGTATGAGCAGTATATCCGAAAGAATAAAATCAATGGAAGAAAATACTACAGCTAATCTATTGAAGATGGAAGAAGAAATTACAGAAATCAAAACAAATATCAAAGAAAATGTGAAAGAAGAGATCAATACAATTAAACCACAACTATCAAAGGAAATCGAAGATAATATTAAAATTCAACTCCAGAATCAAGTACGTAAGGAGCTACACGAAATAGAAGACCAGCGAAGAAGAGCGCTTAATATTGTCATTTTCAAACTACCAGAGAGCACAAGACAAAGTTTTACCCTAAGAAAGAAACATGATGAAAGAAAATTTGCCGAGATGTGTAGCCTAGTAGGTGTAAACAACTCTAACTCTGTAGTGATGTACCGACTCGGCAATATTAAAGAAGGATCAGACAGGCCACTTAAAGTTGTACTTCAAAGCAAAGAACAGCGTAAATCCATTTTAGATAATGCATCCAAGCTACGACAAATCAGTGGCGACAATGAATTCAAAGGGTGCATAATTGTAAAGGATCTAACTCCTGAACAGAGAATTCAGAACAAAGAAAGAAGACTTAGGAAAAAAGAACAACAAACAAAAAAGACGGAAATGGAAAGTATGTATGACGAATTTGAGCAAGAAACTGTATTAGATGAAACAGTAACAGACAAATCTATAATGGTTAAAGAAGGAAACAAAAATAATATCCCACATAATATACTGTCTAGATTAAGTCAAGATGCTATCTCCCAACAAAAAATCTATTTCAAGGACTACCAAATTCAGCAAACAATACTTTGCCATTTGACGAAACAGTCTTGGGATGATTCGACAATGTCAATAACCCCAGTGCAAGCTCTGAATCAAACAGTTAGGATACAAGTTTTATTTTTAATTGTACAAAAGATGTAAATAAGTATTTCAAAACACTATATACCAATGCTGACTCATTGTCAAACAAAATGAGTGAACTCCATATACTGATTAAAGAAAAAACTATGACATTATAGCAGTCACAGAGATTTTTTCCAAAAAATTGTGGTACTCTTGATTACCATTCGCCATTATGGAACATTGTGGGATACGTCTGTCACAAACCAAAAAGTAAAAAATTTACAGGAGGCTGTCTTATATATACAAAAAATGATCTGCCATTCTATGCAATAGATAATCTCGAAACCGAATTTATTGAATATGTCCAAATATGTCTAAATATAAATCAACAAACCAAACTATTACTCCCCTGTATCTACAGAAGTCCAAATGCAACAGATTCAAGAATGCTTGAAGAATTAAAGGGTCTATTAAGTACAGAGAAAATACAAAATGCTAAATACATCTTAATTGTACATTTGGGGGATTTCAACACGAGAGGCATAGACTGGCAATTACAGGCAGCAACAACAAGTACAAATCAGTCAACCGTAAAATTCCTAGAAATAATAGAGGACAGCTTCCTGATACAACACATCACAATGCCAACAAGATTTAAAGATGGTAATACACCAAATATATTAGACTTAGTATTCACAAATGAATCAAATATGCTAGGGGACATAACTCACAATGCTCCACTAGGCAAAAGTGATCATGAAACACTCGAATTCAATATCATAACTCAACAAATGCTACAGAATAGAGATTCCAATATAAAACTAAACTTCCACAAAGGAGATTACAATACAATTAGGGAGAAACTAGACCTAGTGAACTGGAATGAAGAACTCAATCATGGGAGTGTTGAAGATGTATGGACGAAGTTTGCCGAAATACTATCTAAAATAACAAGGGAAAACATACCGGAGTGCATCTTCAATTCTAGGCATTTCGACACACCATGGATGGATGCTGAAATTCTTAAAGCGGTCAAAACTAAAAGGGCAAAATGGAAAAAGTACAAATACTGTAGGAATGACTGTAACAAAGCTAAGTATGATAAAGCTAAATTAATTGCATCAAAACGAGTAAGGGGAGGTAAACAAACTTACGAAAAAGAACTGGTGAAGAACATCAAAACTAATCCAAAAACATTCTGGCAGTACGTAAACAAAAAAACAAAGATCAAAGAAACTTTACCATGTCTTAAGGATAATAATGGTCAAATAGTCACAGGAAACTCGGCAAAAGCAACACTACTTGAATTTTTCACAAGCGTATTCACCATGGAAGACAAAACAAACATCCCAAATTTCCAAAAGAGAACTAACAAAACTCTTACCACAGTGAATTTCAGTACGGAAATCATAAAAAAAAACACATCTAGACTGTGTCAAAGAATCAAAATCTTTGGGACCAGATGGTATACACCCTAAAGTACTTAAAGAGTGTTCTGATCCTTGGCTCATCCATTAAGTATAATTTTCTCGAAATCAATGAATGAAGGCAAAATTCCAACATGCTGGAAAATGGCTACAGTCACACCAATATATAAAAAACGACCAAGACAAGAAGCGTCGAATTATAGACCTATAAGCCTTACATCTGTAATATGTAAAATAATGGAAAAGGTAATACGAGATTCAATTATGCCCTACATGGAAACACATAATCTATACTCAACAGAACAGCACGGATTGAGGCAAGGCAAATCCTGTGTAACACAACTCATAGAAGTGATGGATGACTGGACGGAACAGGTAGATAAAAACAATAACATAGATATCATTTACTTAGACTTCCAAAAAGCTTTTGACACTGTCCCTCATGAGAGGCTATTTACAAAACTTCAAGGATATGGAATGCAAAATAATTTACTCAACTGGTTAAAGGACTCTCTAACAGGCAGGAAACAAAGGGTGGTACTGAACGGAGCTCATTCTGAGTCAACAAACGTCACCAGTGGTATACCTCAAGGTAGTGTTCTTGGTCCTACACTCTTCACCATCTATATAAACGATCTACCAGACTGCACTCTAAGTAAAACAAAACTGTTCGCCGATGACACAAAGATATATTCTACAATAAAAACTGTTAATGATCAAAAAAATCTTCAAAAAGACCTGAACAACCTACAAGATTGGTCAAGCAAGTGGCAGCTGATGTTCAATCAAGACAAATGCAAACATCTTCAAATTGGCAAAAGTACTAAAAGTAAATACCAGCTATTTTGAAAAGAAATAACACAAGACTCAACAGAAAAAGACCTAGGTATCCAAATTGACAGTAAATTAAGCTTCAAAGAACATATAAATATGAAAGTTAAAACAGCCAATAAAACTCTAGGCCTCATTAAAAGATCATTTAATCACATGGATAAAGATATGTTTCTAACTCTATACAAAAGTCTTGTACGCCCACATCTAGAATATGGGTCCAGTGTATGGTCAGTAACTTACAAAAGAGAGCAAACCAAGGTTGAAAATGTCCAAAGGCGAGCTACCAAAATTCTTCGCTGTCTAAAGAATAAAACATACAATCAAAGATTACTTCACCTCGGACTGCCATCACTGGAATATAGGAGGAAAAGGTCAGATTTTATACAAACATTTAAAATAATGAAGGACAAAGACAGAGTCGACAAATCAAAGCTGTTTCCTACCGCCGTCCAATCAAATTTACAAATAACGAGAGGACATACAATGAAAATATTCAAAAGATCCTGTAAAACAAATGTAAGAAAATTTAGCTTCACTCAAAGAGTCGTAAACGATTGCCCGATAACTTTGTAAATGATACCAGTGTAAATAGTTTTAAGAGCGCTTTAAATAATCATTGGAAAAAAATCCAGTTAAGTTTTTGCCCAGTTGTTACAGGCCGGAAGCGGACAACAACGGACAAAACTAAGAAGAAACGAACCAAAGAGGCTCAAGCCTATGAATGGTTTCTACACGCAGGTAACAGGTAGCAGGTAACAGGTTATCTAGGCCTATATGTATATGGGTGGTTTTAGGCGGTCAACCTATAATTAGTAATCAAAACTTCTTAAAACTTGGATATTTCATGATTATTTCTCAATAATCATTTACACTCTTTTTGACATATCTTTAAGACACCCACTTTGTTGTGACGGTTTTCTGAATAAAATCTTGTATCTTGTAAAACTACCCATTGCGTATTTTAAACAAAGCAACTTTAACGTCGGGAACCAGTATTTATCGACCCGAGTTCATATCCGGTTTCTTTGTTGGTTCTGTCATAATCAGAAGAAACAGAATTTGTTGGATGATGATCTAGTGGAATTTACTTTTTATAAGAACATGTTTGTACACAAGGTCTAGTGCTATGCCAAACACTAAGGACAGGTAATTAACCTCGTGTTATGTGTAATCGTAATTTATTTTTTTCTTTCATGATTGATGTTCAGGAGTCACTTTTGCTTTTTCATGTTCTCAGCCGCAGGTTTTTAGGCATTTCTATTTTTGAACCATATAAGTATTTAAGTTTTGGTCTTTAAAACAAGTCTAGGAGGGTTATGGCCTAAGAGGTCCAAGAGATTCTTATCTTGTCAGAAGGGCAGTGTGCTAATCAACAGTGGGTAGAATCAGGGTGGCAGTCGTTTGACTATTTAGACGTTTCACTTTTGGACGTTTCTGACCAAGACGTTTCACTACTATTTGGTAGTGAATCGTCCAAACAATGTTAATCTGCATTTTGTTCATATATTATACATTATCAGCCTTTTATAAATTTGATGGTTTTTAAATTAATTTATTTGAAAGTATCAAGACATTAGGATATTTTCACTCTTTATTACAATTGAAATTGATACATGCAAGACAGACATGTGATATCTCCCGATCTCGGCGTATCCTGATATTTTACCCTCCCTCCCGCTCTCCCGATCGGGAGACCATTTCTCCCGACCTGAAGAAATTTCAGCCTGAAAAAAAAATCGGGGAGCCAAAAAGGCAAAATCGTGGGTCTGAACTTGAAGGGTCGAAGTGCGAGTGAGAAATCCAATATCGGGTAAAGCGTTGTTTATCTGCCTTGAAGTTTCATCTTCCTTGGGTAGATCGAATATTGCCGACAAACGGGTGCTACTGTACCTACCACCCTTCACACCGTATACGAAATGAATTATGACGATCAGCAATATTGACCCTTCTTAGAAATTAGATCTAAATAGGGTGACACGTTGTTACCCGATATTTAATTACTTAAAAAGTGGAGTGGATACAAGTTAAGCTGTGATTAGGAGATTTTTATCACCTTATTTGAAATATTAAAATGGCTGTAAACACAATAAATTTCCTATTCCAAAAGGCCACTAAAAATTTCCACTTTACGAGATAAGCGTCATGAAGGAAAAGGTTAAACATGATATGCAAAGCGACGCGTCACACGACCTTGGTAAAATTAGGCGGCATCGCAGAAAAGCCCTCGTGTCGTGACGCGTGATTGAGTTAAAAAAACAAGAAACGTTCACGCTTTAATTTCGACGCAGATATTTATTTAGTAGATCTACTTTTGTTTTACGGTCAAATTATTAAAGTAATTAAAAGTCAAAACTGTGTCATGTGTTTAACTCTTTGATATTGAAATTAAAGAATCATCGGACATTTGCTTTTTAAATGCCGCAGCGAGTTTTTCCGGATCCTCGCTGGGGTCGTTTGAGAGTTGACATACATTTATAAATCCACGACGGTCTTTCTCGAAATTGGAATCGAATGGATGATCAAGTTATCTGTCAACACAAATGTTGGAACTTGCAGATTTGAGAATAGAAAATCGTGGACTGGCTCCTTACTGCTCGAAACACAGAGCTTCTCATAAAGCTTATTAACATTGAATAGTGTTGTAACGATTATCGGGAATAATCGATTAATCGTCACTGAAGTCCGAGATCGGCGACAATCGATTCTTGCTTCGAAAAATCGATGTCGTTACTTGTTTTCCTTTCCGGTAGTTTTCATCTGTTGTGTTTATTGAAAATAAAGGGACATCACTCTTAAACTCAAATTAAAAATGGCAGACGATGGAAATAGTGCTTCTTTGTCGGATATTTTTCAATATATCCAGTCATGGCGAGTGACCGTCAGACATGGCCGAGACGAAAACCCTGGGTCGGGTAAATTTTACCAGATTGTCAGTCCGAATGTCCGTCACTATTTTCTGGGCAAAATGCTTTTTAAACTGAAAATCTATTCTGATGTTTACGAAAACACTAAAAAGTTCAACTTTCTCACGAAAACCAAACATCAATCTTAACATTGACAATCGGTTAATAGATTTTCTACGACTTTCGGCGCCGCTAGAAAAAGCAAATTCTATTTTACAAATCGCATCAATAAGGAGGTCTTGGAACTGATTTCAGGATCCAATTTTGAAAGAATTATTGGTAGCTAGTCTTTTAAGTTTTTAACCTGATTTTTTTTTGTATTTTTCCAGTTTCAAAAGCACAAACACAATGATAATTTTCTGCTTATTCGTACCCAAGATCGTTCAACCCATCAAATTATTTTTGTTATTTTTATGAAAATCTCAAGTGCCTGTATTCTTCTGAAAAGACATTTCTTTTTTTCAACTCTTGTAGATCTAATTTCGGCTTTTAAATCAAAGCACTAAAAACACTGACAGATTAAGAGAAATTTTACCACCTACCTAGGCCTGAAATGTTATTGCTACTTAGTTTTCTCACTCAAGTTATATGCAAAAAGGCATACACAAACAAAGATAAGTGAACATCTGATTGTCTAACGACTCGCTAGTCGCAACCATAGATTGTTTAGTACCGATTAGGTTCCGAATTTTTTTTTACATAATGGTGTGTCAATTATAAAGATATATAAATGATGCATGTAATTTTGGAATAATTATTGATGACAGCAATTATATTTTTTTGTTGTTGTTCTTATTTTAGACTAACAAGAAGTTCAAGAGAAATTAAGGTTTAAAAAATGGTAATTATCCTTCGTTTATTTAACTATCAAAGTGCATTAATCATCATTTTCTGAAACAAAAAACACCAACTTGGAAGTAACTTGATACTTTGTTACAGGGATAATTCTGGCTCAGAATTTCATGTGCGAAAAATCTCATCCAGTCGGCACTTATGAGAAATACTGAGGTTTCAATGGCAAATCGAACCAAATCCTTTGTTAAAAATATATATTTGCTGTGAGATTTTTCTCTCATTTAGCCAATTTGAATGAGATTTCTGGCAGAAAAATGAGAGAATTTGCACAGATCTCGCCCAAAAATGATCCCTGTTGTTATCCTATCTTAGTATGATTGCTAAATGAGATTACATTATAGAACTTAAATTTGAAGGCTCTAATAATTTTCTGTCTCATATATATTTCTCCCCAATTTTTTTATCTTTATTATAGGGTTCCTGAAAACCCTCAACAGGGCTTTTTCTCGTTCTTTAGCAGGGGCCTATAAAAGGATACTTCCCAATTCAAAAAAGGCTCTTTTTTTCCCATTTGCGGCAGAAAAATTTCCAAAATTACAGCTTATTTTAGCATTGTTGTGATTTATTTTCTTCAAAATTTGTTTCTATATTAATTTCATCACTGATTAGACCCTTGAATACAGTTATTTATCATTAAATCTTGAAAATAATGCATTAATCTCACTTTAAGTACTTTCTTTTATTAAAATTATGTTTCCCAATTCTTTGAATAGTGCGCTAAAATTTCCCAAAATGAACAGGCTAAGGCCTCTTCCCAATTTCTAGAAAAAAAGCCCTGCTCAAATGGGGGTTTTTCACCCCCAATTTGAATCTTGTACCCCTAATTTTTGCAATTAGCCTTCTTTGTTTCATGTAAAGGGGTTACAAGTATGCTGTAAAATGACTTTTTTCACCCCAAAATTTAAAATTCAGTGGGAACCCTGATTTATTATTTACTTGTACAGTTGATTTGAATTCCATTTTTAGCTTGAATAACACTTACTGTTGAAACTATACAACAGATGACAAACTTGAGCCTTTGGAGGTAATAAGCAACTGCATCAGTCAACAAAGAAGTACTTATCTAACAAAAATGAAGTTTCGATTCTAAAATCGATAATTGAATCGAAAACAGTTTCCGATTCAATTCGATTATCGATTCTGATCTGAGTCCGATTTTACAACACTAACATTGATTAATTTGCCAAGAGGTAGCTCTTTCTCTTTCTGATTTCTTCCGTGGTCGTCTTTTACGTCCGCGAACCCGGAATATGCTGTCCATAATTTCACTGTTAACGTCATTTTGGTATCAAAACCATTTATTTTTTAGCGTAGTTCAGTAGCAGTAAGTGCCAGTTACGATTAATTTGCCTGTCTCTTCGTACGTCCATCTATGCATCCATCCGTCAACAATTATAAAAATCACATAATCTAGTCATCGGATTTCATACACAAACAACAGAGAGGTGATCCTTAGGACAAGGCTTTTCAAAATATTTCACAGAATATTGTAAATCATGAAGAACTCTAGTTGCCATGGCAACAGAGTGAAAAAAACGTCTCCAATTAAAAGGCCTAAAATTTCATACTTTGCATAAAGCAGTATTGCATAAATGCAGTATTACCTAATTCTTTACTACCAAACCACTTGAAATTCTCTCAAATAAAAATAATAAGCCTTGTGTTTGGGGCTTCTAGGTTACTCAAAGAAATAAAGAAAAACTTTAACAATCTCCTAAATTGCAAGGCCTACATCTTTGAAATTTGGTAAGATATTTTTTGTCTACTGATTATCTACTAAAAAAAACCCTTTATTAAGGGATCCTGAACTTTTCATAGAAATAAAAAATGAATTTGTAACATCTATTTCTCTGAAATTATAAGACCAAATTCTGTAGCATTACAATACTATCCTCTATCAAAATATTTTAAATGGTAAACCTCTTTTAGTTAAAAAAAAAAAAAAAAAAAATATATATATATATATATATATATATATATATATATATATATATTATGGAAGGTATTATAATCAATTTTTGGTGTAGACGCGCATTGCGAAATCTCTCTTTTTTTTAGCCACAATGTACGTTACGCAAAATCTCCCTATTTGAGACCCAATCTCCCTACAAAAAGGTCTGAATCTCCCTATGAAAGCCCAGGGAAATATCACATGTATGGCAAGAAGTGCAAATTAATAAGTTAAATTCCCTCTCTCTGAGTTGTCTTTTAAATCATGTGTATGATTATGATATAAATAATTTCTTATAAAATTATTTGCATTTGTGATGAATTTAATTTACATCCAAAGTTTTGTTTCCTTTTCAATGGCAGATCAAAAGTGTTGTTTTATGAGAGGCGTTGTATACAAAACCCCTTTGTATCTTTCATTTTCATCCAAGGTGGCAGTGTCAAAGAACTTACAAGAATTTTTTTTAGACAATTTCTATATTTAGAATAATATATTAACTTTTTCATACAAAAAAAATGTTTTTCATAGGGAAAACAATCGTAATTCAATATTAATGGATTGCAGATTACATTTGTGAAGTTATATGATTTAAAATAAAAGTTTTATCACCATCATTCTTTTTTTGACTGTTCTACATTAAGAAGTTATTTCTCATCCATCCTGTAATCTTTCGTTCATCGGAAAACTTATTTTGAGGCATGCAGGTGTAGTTTATTGGTTGATTTGTGGCCTGTTTAAGAGATCAAAAAGGGTGTTATATAGGCTACTGGTAATGCTCTGATAAGTGTGGCACACATTAAAAAGGTGACATGTATATTGGAATATAAAGGCCAACTTATTAACCCTTAGCTGTTACAATCATCTGCTACTTGCAAATCTATCAATCTAACATTAAATTCTTTAATTAGCTAAATATAATAAAAATGACTCTGAAACAAATGCTGTTTGGGGATGCTTTTGAGTATGTCCTTGAATTAATAGGTTGCATTAATATAAAATTGTTTTCTCTTTTACGTAGGATTTCATTTTATAGTACTCAATCTAATCTAATATCAAATATATCTATATACAGTCAAATATCTTTACGTCGAATGTCCATAAGATGAAGTTATCCCTACATCAAAGTATTTTCAAAGTCCCGATCTATTTATTCTTTATTTCTAACCTCCATATGTCGTTATCTATTGCTCGAAATTATTCCGTATGTGGAACCAATTTCAAGGTCTAATCACCATCGTTTGTGCGCATTCACCCATCTGTTCGACGAACTCCAAACTTGAATGATGAAAATTGCCACCACGTCACAGGGCTCTCACTAGGGTTTTGAAAGTAGGATTCCAGGAATCCAACTTCAGAAAAAGTTGGATCCAACACATAAAAGTTAGATTCCATCATTATGAGGGTTGATTTTGTACCATGCAAAACTATGATATTGAAACGACAATTTATTAACCTTTTACTACACAATCCAATGTTTTAGTCACCAGAATGGTTATCTTAAGGAAAACATTGATTGAAAAGAAAGAATTGCTTGTAAAAAACATTTTCTTCTTTTATCCCAATGCTTTTTACATTTTTTTTATTCATTTTTGGAGATGGGCTCAGTAGATGACAAAACTTTTCCCGGTTCAGTTTAAAACCATATAAAACCAATACAGAAGCAAGTCTTTGAAACAGTCATATCTTCTTTTTGCCAGAAGTTAAAAAGAGGTCAAAAAATGTTATTGTATTTACTTAGACTTTAAAAAAATCTCAACATATAAGTCAATGCGATGATTATCTTTGCAGATGTTGCCAATTGAGAGAAAAGATTCAGAATTCATTTTCATTACAAAAGATTGTAAGTTTGAATTGCATTGGTTATCTCTCTCTTTCGTTTTTTTTTTTTTTTTTTTTAGATTGAAATAATTAAACTTTCGAACCACTTGTCTCTTGATTTGTGTTCATTTTTTTTTTTTTCATTTCAACACCTGTCTGATCAGTAGGCTGATCCGGAGCTTTCCATTTTCGAAATACGGTATCCGACGGAATTAAGCACATGCACGGCGTTTCAGAGATTCATCGGTAGTGGTAATTCGTTTTGTGTTTTTTTCGGAACATTTCTTTAATTAAATAATTGTTTGAAGTCAAGATACTACCGATTTTAAAAAAGGTAAAAGAGATTCGGGACAGTTCGAAGGACACAGACTAATCATTTACTTGTTACGAACAAATCGGGTCAATTATGTTGTCTTACGATTGTCTTCGTCTAAATTGGGGCCCTGCTCGAATTCAATTACCGGTATATAATTAGTGAATCAACTGCTTCGATCAATATTAATAGTTCACATGTTTCGTTTATGCCTAACAATCGCCAAAACACATTGTCGGGCAGAGTCTAGATTCAATTCATTGATAGTCAGGCTCTGCCTACAAGGTCTACGAATAACCGATTACGATTTGCTGTTGGCGTCAATTAACGCCACGCCTACCAAACCCATCTATCGGACTTCAGATATGGCTATTATCGATTTTTCACGCGCCAGTTAGCCTAACTTACGTTAACAATCAAATACATGTTATACACAGCCGAGAGGTTATGAGTCGGAACGCGTGCCTTAGAAAAACTTGTTGTCCAGTGGATTCCTTTGATAGGATTTTTTGTCGTCCGCTGAGAAAAGTTGTCGTCTCAGACGACACTACTGTGGTTTCCGAGAGCCCTGCGTCAGTTGTTCAAACCTTTGATATGTCAACTACAGTAAATGACACCTGCAATCTCATAATTGGATATCGATTATTTACCTGATTGTGTTCGATCGTTTGTAGCAGAGTAAGAATATCAAAGTTTGTGTGATTTATTGTTTTAGATTATAAAGGGTCGGAAAAATGCATATTCACAATTACAACAGAGTAATCGTATGCCAATCCGACGCAGGACCTTTTTGGTGAAGGACATGAGATGCGATCGTTAGGGCTAGATTCCTAAGATTCTAACTAAGACTTTTAAATAAAGTCTTCGGTAGAGCAAGATTTTTTATCCGCTACGTAGGAATCTTAAGAAATTTGAATGTGGAAACCAAGCTTGATTTGTATTGACTAGAAGTCTTGACGATGTCGATTGTCTTCACCGAATTTATTGAAAATCATTCGTTAGGACGTAAATATAATCTTATAAAGCGGTTTTTCATCTCTCTGTAAAGAATGCACCACCAGTCAACCCGGTGGAAGGTGATTTTAATGTTTGTTTTTATATAATTTTTAGAAATAGATTAAAAGAAATATAAATAAAAATTATATTCGATTAATGTTTCATGCAAATCAAATGAGTCCGTGATTTTGCCACCACTAATGGTCGTACCTAAGTGTAATGATAACCGTATATATATATTCGTCCCGGAGATCGCCGTTTATCTCTTCGTCGAACTTTCTATACATCGAAGTTTTCATGTAAGTCCCCGGAAGTTTGACATATATTTGACTGTATATTCTAAAAATGCCCATTAATAAAATCATAAAAAATTAAAAATGAAAACAAATCAAAATGCCATGTTTCAAAACTATATTATATTTTCTCATTGTGAATGCTTTCCTTTTCACAAAAAAAATGATTTTCAAAAACAATAATATATCTTATTATTTAATAAAACCTTGTGGAAAATAAAGAAATGCTTTCAAGTTAGTTTCAGTTTATCTTTTTTTTATCACATTCTCAGCTAGTATCATACTTTTTTCAATTGTTAAGTGTGTGTGATAGTAGGTTTTAGATCCCTCCTCTAGACATTTATGGTATAGACCATGAGAGAGAATAAAAACTGTTGAAAAATATGATTATGGGTTGAATAACTGGTAAATTCGTGAGAAATTCTGCTTTTTACTCATATATCTATTCGCATTTTCCTAATTTTTAATCTCATATCTTTTCATTTGGGACGGAATTATCGATTCTATTTCTTTTTTTGTTTGGCTACCCCCTTCATTAACAATATTTAATCTATAAATTGCATACATATGTTTATTTTAATTATCTATATTTTTTTACAAAAACCAAACAAGACAAAAATAATCCAGACAACATGTTATGGGAGGATTTTAAAGTGAACATTATAAGCTTAAATCATTTTTATTGGAATTGGTGATTGGAAAAACAACCTAAAGCTAGGTAATTGAAATAAAATTTCATCAATTAAATAATTTATTACATAAATTACTTGTTTTCAAATATGAAATTAGATAAATAAACAAAGTAATGGTATAAAATACCCCTAAAAAATATGGATAGTGAAACGTCCAAACAATTTTCAAACAGTAGTGAAACGTCCCTAGTAGGAAACGGCTCAATAGTGAAATGTCCTAATAGTGAAACGTCCCTAGTAGGAAACGTCTCAATAGTGAAATGACTGACATTCGTAGAATCACACCCGGGTGCCAGGTTAGCTCAGTTGGTAAAACCATGGACATCAGTGGTACTAGCGTTCTGAGTCCAATGTCAGAAACTCAATTGAACTAGCGTTATTTGATGATAAAATAAGTCGATCGGTAAGACAGTTACAGTTCATATTCTGACAATTTACGTGTATAACCTTGCGCTCAGCTTAGGCTGTATCGCGTAAATTGTCAGAAATGAACTATAACTATGTCATGTGCAATTGCCATGTGCATTGCTTTAGAATTTAGTCTAAGGTTTCTATGCTCCCCAAAAGGAGAGCATATAGCTTACGCTTCGTCTGTCCATATGTCTGTCCTTAATTCCGTCTGTCCATCTGTCCCCAGCAATTTCTCCATAACTCTTGGGCCAAATCAAATGAAACTTACCATGTGAACTTCCTATGATATAGTGTTGATGTGTCTTTGACGGTTTTTGGATTTGAGGCCTCATCACAGGAATAGGGGACTAGGGTAAAATACAGTTTTTCTCAAATTTCTCCTAGTCTAATGGTCAGAATTTATTGAAATTTCATATTTGAGCAGCAAATCTGATGCCCTTTACTGTAAACCATTTGAAATTTTCCTACAAAAAATATATCATGGCAAAAGGGGGCTAAATGTTTGTTTCTTTTACCTTAGCTGGTGAAAAACAGTTATTCTTTCATTTCTCCTAGTCTTGTGTTCAGAATTTGATGAAATTTCACATTTGAGTAGCAAATCAGGTGCCCTTTACCACAAAGTATTTGAAATTTGTTTATAAAAATATATCGTGCAAAAAGGGGGTTTAATGTTTGTTACATTTATGCTAGCTGTATAAGATAATATTATAGCTGTCAACTTGAAACTTTCTGTTTGGATAGATCTCATGGAAGAGAAGTGCTATACACAAGAACTACAACTCTTGCTTGCATTATTTTTGAGTTATTGCCCTTTATTATTTTTGATACTAAGATATTGTTTGGAGCACATCTCCAAGAGTATAATAGCTATCAACTTGAAACTTTATGTATGGATAGATCTCATGGAGGAGAAGTGCTATGCACAAGAACTAACTCTTGCTTGTATAATTTTGGAGTTAGTGCCCTTTGTTATTTTCAATACTTAGATTTTGTCTGGAGCATAACTCCTAAAGTATAACAGCTATCAACTTGAAACTTTATGGGTGGATAGATCTCGTGGAGGAGAAGTGCTATACACAAGAACTACATCTCTTGCTTGCATAATTTTTTGAGTTATTGCCCTTTGTTATTTTTAATACTTAGATTTTATAGGAGGTAAATCTCTTACAGTACAAAAGAATCCTTAATCTACATGTATTTGGCTTCAGTTTACTATCAAGCTTTTGCGGCGGGGATGGCCATGTCCAACATGGCTCTTGTTTTTGTGACAATGCCTTATTCAGGGAGCATAATCCGTCTCTGACTGCTCTTGTTACATGAAATACCCAAATGAGATTAATTTCAGATAAAACATCATGAGTGATAATATTCTGACACTCACAATTATATTAAACAAGGTTTACTAAATGATATTAATACATGTATTATGAAGATTTAATCCCAACCAATAATGCATCATAAAAAAGAGAAAAAGTATATTCAACATTAAATGATTTATGAAATTGTTCCAGCAACGCTAATGAAATAGAAATTCTTCATAAGTTGATTGGGAATATATTCCCCTATCTTCATATTGTTTCAGAATTATTTTCTGAAATAATTTTACCTTCTTCAAATATCAAATTAAATCTGAGTCAAATGATGAAAAGTCAAAATTTTGGGGAATTTTTAGAGTTACAACAAGTGTGGGAAATCCGGCCCTGCATCCTGAGGCGATATACTTAACCCTGTTTAGATCTAGTTTTGATTGAAAGGTAGTGTTTTTTTTAAAGAAAACAGTTTGCTATTATTGATCTACAATGACCTGGCACTCATTAAATATTCCTTTTGACCCTTATTGATAGTCGGATGTTATGCTTCTTAATATAGACTTTAACTCGCGAAGTTTAGGTCCAATAAAATGTTTCACATCTCATCACGTATACGAAAATTTAGCGCAGGTGGTATGGCTGTTGTCCCAATACCGAAATGCCATGAGTTCAAGTCAGGACATGATCAATTATGATTCCATTTTTACGGTAACACTGTTTTACCTATTTTGAGACAATATTGTGGCATTAGGCTTTCTGTATTCTGACAGTCAGACTTTTTTAAGAGTTGTTCATTGCAAAGTGCTGTCCATTCATCACTGTAAATAGTGATAGAGAAACATGGAAACAATAACAATTATTTATTTCGTTTTGTAGTTCAAAATACATCGCAAGCCAAACTGAACAATTGAAAAATATTTTTTTCCTTGTTCAATTTACAATTTATGACGGTATGAAAAAAATATGAAATTAAGCCTACACATGGTTTGATTGCATTAATTGAAACTCTTTTAAGCGTGATTACGTTATGAATGTAAAAAAAAAAAAAAAAAAAAAAAACATATAAAAATATCATAAAGCAAACTAGATTTCTATATGCGACTAACTTTTAGTGCAAGTGTTCTGAATACTAAATTTATTTTCATTGGGGTATGAAAATCTTTCTCTCTGGCAATCAGAATACAATAGTCTTGGTTTGTGCAACAACCAAAAATGAATTATATGAGAGTGTAAAAAAATAATACTAATTGCAACTGACAAAAAATAATAACAAAGGAATAATTGAAAGGGTTAATGTAAAAAATAGATGTATAAATATATTAATTAACAATAATCACAAGGATTAAAAAAATGTATCACTGTCGGGTATCGAACTTGACCCGACAAGTGAACGCGTCTCGGGAAGGCGTCTGTAACCAATGTACTACAGAGACTTATTTAGATAAAGTGAGATAGTATGAATAAATCGGTAAAACGTAATTTTGCGGCTACGGATAAACTCGAGCACTGACGGAAGTTAATGAGTGCCAAGTCATTTTAGATAAATAATATCAAGTGAGAGGATTAAGAAAGGCCAATGTTACTTATTGTCATAATGACTTTAAGTTTTGTATACAGTGTGATGGGTGATAGACCTGTGCAGTAAGACCCTTTTGTCGGCAGTAGTTGATCTACCTGATGTAAAACGGTGACATGATAATTTTCTTATTATAAACTGAAGGAAAAGGTTTTCAAAGATATCATAGAGAAATACAAATATTACAATGTCATTGTTACAAACAATGCTAAGTCTATGGAAAAAAGCATTTAAAATCTATTTTCTTTTTTTAGGGGACTATAAAATGTTGTGTTAAAAGAAAGAAAATTATCATTGTTACCCTGAGCTCTGAATAATATTCATTTGATGTTCCTGTACATGCAGTAATGACAGGCGTAATGATGTCTCCTAATGGGTTAATTAGATATTTTATTGCCTGTCATTGACAGGCTACATACATGTAATGAAATGTTAGTATGATGTAAGACGTATCATTTTATGTATATATATATATTAACCCTTGTCATGCTGAATAAAAAACCCTTGCAAAATTATATATAAATCAAAGTGCTGGAAGCTCTGTATTTCCTAATTGTGAGTCAGCATTTGATTTTGAAAATATAATTTCTGAAACTTTTCTTGTTTAAAAAGGAAAATGAGGTGGTATGGACTAAGATAAGACTGCACATATGTGCAGGCTGATGTTTGTCCATAACTCCTGTCAAAGCAAGAATATTTCGGGATCAGCATGACAAGGGCTAAACATAAGGTTGATACAAATACATGTATAGCTGGAATGTAGTTATGAAATTTTAGAATTAAACAGATGTTAGGGTTTTAGTTTGATTGACAAAAGATTTCAGGGTCATAATTAGACTGGTAGTCATCTCTTAAATAGATGTTTGTTATTTAAAATATTTTCAACAAAGTCATTTCTAGATTCTCAAAGCCTGATTTAAGACCTATTTCTTTGAAGAGAAGTTAACCCATTTTAAGATCTGAAAGGTTCAGTTTGGTTATCTACCTTATTACCAAAACTTCTAAAAACAGGGCCTGAATCCCAGGCTAGGTCATAATAAGGGTCATTTTGCTTAAAGATTTGATGGTGTCCAATGAAAAAAAAGCAAGAGAGGAGTCCAGTGCAGGCAAAATTTACAAGGGCTCTTGTTTGACCCTTTAACCAGGGTTTTTGACTCCAAAAATCTGAAATTATCTTGATTTGACCCACAGAAATTTCTAGGAATTACTAAAGGTCAAAACATGGTTTAATAGCAAAGATTTTCACAATTTACTTACTAAAGTGTGGCAAATGTATTACTTGTTTCATATTATTACAAGAAACAGTTTTAAAAATTGACACTTCAAAATACAAAATTCTTCTGATGATTTGCATTTTCTGTTGTTTTGACCCTTTTAAATTCAGAATTTCTTAGGTGAGGAGTCAATGACTCCCCAATATCAAACACTAACATGAGCCCTGTTAGATATTCTCATAACTTTGCAAGCTTAAAATACAAACTTCACTTTGCTTCTAAGATTAATGTAAGAAACAAAGTGCCGCTGGAACCTTGGCTTAAAAAATGGATTCTCTGACAGGGCCTTTTATTTGACTCTTAAACCAGGGTTTTGACTCCCAAAAATCTCACTTTGACCCTCAAAAATTTCATGCAGGTTTTTTTTTTGACCCACAAAATAACCAGTGGTGCTACCTTTTCAATATAATCGATTATATAGATCAATTGTTTTCTTTATACTATCACGAATGATCTATATCGTCAATTTTCTACCGAAACCTCGTAAATACAGCTTTATTCAAGCTGTAGTTACGAGATTTTAGCAGAACACCGACGATATAAATGAAACAACATATAAACAATAAAGTGTGTCTACACTGTAGCTCTGATCATACAACAAGTTGTCATCAGTCATTGTAAATATAAACAGACAAGCATGAGTCATTAACGATAACAATGATTGCACATGCATGCCTCCTACTGCACAATATACAATCGAACGAGAGATTTGGTATTTACTGTATTTCCCCTAGTAAGAGTGCTGTAGGTAGATTTTGGGCAGTGAGTCGTGAAATCAACTTTTTACCATTAGATTCTCGTGCCATTTATTCAAAATAGATAAAACAGGTAAAAAATAACGCATTAAGAAGGATTAAAATATACCTTTTACACCAACATTATTGCTTGATTTAAAACGTAAGGTTCGCTCAAACATGCACTTTCATAATTGCACTGAAGGGACCACGTTAAATTCCTATCATTTGCTTTTTAATTATTCTCTATTTACCTATGGTAATGGACTCAGCACGGTCAGAGCTCAGTTTTGAAAATACACCTATAGTGATGAGACAATTAATTGATATGATCCATATTCTGTTGGTTTGGGTCTTTGAGTTTTGATAACGATAAACAACTAAAAAATTTCATAGTTGATTTTTTTGTTTTTTACAGAAAACCAAATAAACCATTAAATTTCTCATAGAGTCTAATGCTCTAATTAATCCACCCCCTCTCTGGACTTCTAAATCGACCACCTTTATCATGATTTTTGGAAAACTAGAAGTCTCTAGCAAACCTACACCAAATATATACCGAAATGATTTTAATAGTTGATGAACCAAATCAAATTGTAAGCTTTTGTAGTAAATCATACAGGGCTCATGATTGACCCTAAAACCAGGGTTTTGACCCCCCAAAAATTGCCATGAGCATTTACTAGGATAAATATGGTATTTGATAAGTAGACAAAAAAGCAGCTTTGAATGTTCTTATACAAAAATCATTGCAGAAAGATTTACTGAGTGTTATTGAAAAATAAGAAATGGCTATGGAGTACCAGTAGTTTTGGGAATTAAGATGTTGAACTTTCTCTATGAGACGACTCTATTGAATTTTAACAGGGTAGGATTATTGAGAATTTTGCAATGATATACATTTTCAATCAAAATTATAATTCTTATTTTGAAAACAAACTGTGTATTCAGTGACCATTCTTTTAAAAGACCGCTTTTTGGTGGTCATGTTTGTGGTCACTTAATACAAGTTTTACTGTGTTTGAAATAAAACAGTTTCACAAGGATTGCATTCAGTGAATTTCAGTCCTTAATTTACTCACTTAAATTTTACTAAGATTTTATGCAGCAAGACATGGTGTAATTAAATAATACTGTGCAGTCAAAGAGAGGATTTGATTGGTTCTATGACCTGTGGACCAAGTTTTCTCTTGGACCATGCTTTCCCCTTCAGCTGTGACATTAAAAACGACTTAGTGTTTCAATGACATTTTTGTCGCCATATGATCATAGTGCATTTGGTAGGTCTTCATCCATGCAATCATTGATGTCCTCAGGTGGGTTTGTTAGAGCAAGATTCTTAGGATTCTTACTAAGATTTTTAAGAAAAAGTGTTTGGTAGAACAAGATTTTTAAGCCGCTTGATAGCAATCTTAAGATATCTCAATGAGGAAACATAGATGGTTTGGCAATGGCTCAAAACGAGTAGTCATGATAAAGTCAGATGTTTTCACTCAAATTATGGAGAATTGTTCATTATGACATCTTAAAAATCTTATTAAGACTTTTCATTTCCTTTTAACGAATGCACCTCTTGATACAATTCCTGAAGGTGACACCCATCCTTTTTATATGTCTGCCTATTGAAAGACAGGATTTGATCACCCGTTGCATCTCGTGTCCAGGCAGGCTTTGTCCACTTACTTTGTCCGGAGCTTGACTCTGTCACCTTATGTCCGTTTTACCTGTAACTTGGTAGTTATATTCCTCTCATTAAATAAGAAACATAACTCTAGCTAGATTAAATTTTGAGTGATTTCCCTTAGTTGTTTTTCATACTTGGACATCTTGCTCTGTAAAAGTGTATCTTGTAACAATTTGTTACCTTGTTCAAAATTCGACTCCCATTATTGGTTTGATAATCTTTGACCTATGTGGAATGGGCAGCTGGAGGCTGGGGAGAGAAGTACAGGGAAGCCATGATAAGGGGTGTGTGCTGCTGAAAAAACTACTGCTAAAAGCAGCATTAAGCTCCATTCAAACAACCAGCTTGGCAATTTTCAGAAGGCCCATTAAAATACTGGATTTCATTTAACGCTCATTCTGATTATTCCGAAACAAACCTCCTGTTATTTCTAGTCTGGCACATAGTGTCTGTTAATCTTCTTCGAGGGTTTGACAAGAATTGAAATATGACATTTTACATATTCATATGGTATTTTCATTTACGTGATGAGAGCATCATGCAATATATAGAAAATGTCAGGGAATTTAATCTAGACACGTAAAGATGCTATTAAAGTATGCTATATTGATGGCTCAGTGCAAAAAAGTTATAACTGCCTATAAACATAAAGGCAGTTACAACTGTTTTACGCTGAGCCATCAATATTGACTTAATTTATGAGGCGCCCAAATACAGAGCTACAGAGAAAGGGTGTATTTTGGATTTAAAATTAGATTATTTCTACTTTCAATTTGCACAAATCCTTTGTTGTGGGTTTTCATTGGAATTGTCTCTTCAAGACAATTCTTATGAGTACCAAGAACATAGGGTTTCCATGAGAAATAAAGCTTTTAGATTGGCATTTATCCCCTCTTATCTGTTCCTCTTGCAAATACAATCAATATTATTGTCAGTAAGATTGACAATAATTTGAATTTGAATGTTCAAAGAGGAGGGGATTTATTGCTTTGCACTTGTCAGTCAGTCCATAGGTCTGTCTGTAGCCCTTTTTTTTGTCTGTTGCATATCTCAAAAAGTATGCAAGCTAGAACCATAAAACTTCACTGGTAGATAGATCTCATTGAGGAGAAGTGCAGTGTACAACATTCATAACTCTACTCATTATATTTTGTGAGTTATTTCCCTTAATTGATGGACAAAGAATAGGCTTTTGATCTGCTTTTATGGGGGGGGGGGTGTTTTACAAACATCTCTTGTTACACTGAAAGTATCTAGCACTGATAAATGAGATGTAAAAGAAAGGTCTTGGAATTTTATTTCTGTTAGAAACAGCATTTTCAAGCAAAGATCAGCCTGAATTTACATGAAGTCAAACAATTGCCTAGTCTGCCTATTTTTTATGCCTCCTCCATGAAATGGTGACAGGCATATAGAATTACCTCTTTCAGTGTGTGCCTGTGTCTTTGTACCATTCCTGTAAGGAGCATAACTTCTGCATTAATGGATGAACTTCGAATTAATTTGTCACAGTTTGATGGCTCAGCGTGAAACAGTTGTAACTGCCTATAAACATATAGGCAGTTACAACTCTTTCGTGTTGGGCCAACAAGTTGTTCTCTTGGATGTGTTCAAGTGTCACAAGAAGAGCTTGTCTGGCTATGCCCAAGGTCAAGGTCAGAGCTGAAGGTCAAATGGGTCACCCAAAGGGGTGACTATTGAGTTCCAAATTAGTATCACGATAGTATTGCAATAGTAAAGTTGCTTGCTATTGGAATAGTATTGCAAAAAGTCAGACAACTATTGCAATACTATCACAATTGTTAATTGTTTTTATAGGAAAAATTAGACAATAATCAATGTTAAACCGTCAACCTATTATTAGGCAGTAACTTTATATTGGTCTAATGTAAGATGCTGTTTACCTTGTCAATGGCGAGTAAATGATCAAATAAGTTAATTACATATATTCCCTTAAAAAGAACTGGATTTGACCTCATTCTCTGATAAAAATATGCAGAAAGGCAGCATTGCTACTACATTTAGTTCAATTTTCATTTTCAAAAAAAACTATTGTAAACTATCGATAGTCTGAGAAACTATTGCAATATCTATTGACTGGAAAAAATGCTATTGACCTATTGCTATTGCAAGGTAAACTATCACGATACAGCAATAGTTCGACCTATTGTTACACCCCTACTCACCCATAAAAATCAAGTATTTGTGGCTCTGTGTCATCCGTGTCAGTGACACATTTCTAGTGTCTTTATATAGATGAACAAGGGGTTTTGATTTTATTGTGAAGCTTTCTTTTTGTTTGCAGGCCTCCCGAAGAGATATTAAACACACCAGAAACGTCAAAACATGGCATGTCAAGTTATAGACAGATGACGTCACAATCCTCAGACGATCAGCAATCCGTCAAATATGGCGAGCTGGTTGTTCTTGGGTAAGTTGAATTTATTTTTAGCTCTTCTGTTTTCATAGAATTTCATCTCTGCAGATGTACTGAAAGGGGGTAAAGCCAGTCTTCAATCTGTATTTGTCCCCCTCAGGTTACCATTTTGGGGACTCAAAATATCTAGCTTTATGAGATTACTTAGACATCATAAAAAATGATTTTCAATATTTTGAGTAAAAACATTCTAAGTCATCAAGGCTACTTGTTTTGAGCCAATACAAAACAGTCTTTCTTTCCTCACTTAGATATCTTAAGATTCTGATTTAGCTGCTCAAAAATATTAATCTGATAAACAGAATCTTAATCTAAGAAACATATCTCTGCATCTCTAGTGACAATAACCGTATGACAGTAGAATAAAGTAATACCATATTTCCTCTATTAAAGGCACCCTCCCTAATAGTAGCACCCCTATATTTTTTATTAGGAAAACCCACTTCAAAGGCCTAAATTTAAGGAACTTTTTGAGACTTCTTCTCTAATAATATTTTCACTAAAACAATCACTTGTTTAGAGGAAATTTAAATCAAATTAAAGGAAAAAGGGCCTAAAAAAACATCAAATATAATGATTTTTTTAAATCAGAAAATGCCTACTTAATAAAAGCTCCCTGACCATGTTATGTATAGCTCCCAGGAGCGTTTATTAGGAGAAATATGGTATATTGGGAATTTGAACAGGTATTGAATATGAAAGAATTACAGATGTTGACTTTTGTTGTTTCTTTTACGATATTTCAATTAGCACATTGGCTCTTTTGAAAGAATTCCAATTTCCTATTTTGATATTTGATATGCTCCAAATGCAAGAAAGTCTAGTCTATATAACAAAATTGCATGTGAGAAAACAATTTCAATGGAGCAGCATGTATAAATGGATGAGTGCACAACTATAATTTAAAACCTTTAGATATAAAGGCACTTCCTTTAGTTTTCCACATCATAGCATGTGACTTGTACGAGACATATTTACCTTAGATACTGATATCGTTTTGGACCTCTATCTTTCTATTTTTAATTGACTTTTATGCCCCTGCATTGATAGATCAGGGGCATATTGTTTTTTTCCCTATGTGTTTGTCTAATCTTTTGTTTGTCCCCTAAAAACTGTCAAGATCATAATGATTCTCAAGGTCACTTAATTTCAAGGAAAAAAAACATTGACACTGGCCATAACATTTAATTGGTTTCTTTATAATGGTAAGTGATACAGATTTCATATTTCGCTAGGGTAATGCTTGTGGCAATACATTTTAGTTGATATCAAAGTCAAGGTCATCGGTCAAAGTCATATTCTCAAGGTCGCTGTTTCAAAATGATGGATGTTACGGGGACATTGGTGTTTCTGAAACACATCTTGTTAATAGATTTCTAAATAAAATATTCTTTCTGTACTCTCAAAATAAGTCATGTTTGTAAAACATTCCAAAAATGTTTCCTACATAGTTGATCTGAGAAAAAAATTGGTGGGCCTGAAGCATCTGCATCAATAAGGCCTTTCAGTCCTTTGTAAAATTGCAGGCTTCTGATGGAGGTGGGGAGTTTGTATTAACTTGTGCACAATGATCTTAGTTCAGCCTTAGTCTTGTTGCATCCCAGGAAAAATGTATTACCATCCTATATCTTGAATCTGATTCAGATGATTCAGAGCAGTGTTAAGCCAGAAAACAAATGGTCTGGTATAAGAAATCATATGTGACCCGTCACGCAAAAAGGGACCATCCGGGAATTCTGTGAAATGATTTATTGAAAAAGAGATTTGATCCAGCATAGGTCAATCAGAAATCGTATTTCAAAAATTCTTTCGGTGGAAGGTAGATTGATCATTCTAGATTCAGAAAATAAGCACTGTGTAAAAAGTTTCGACCCTAGTCAGTCTTTGCAATCCACACAATTTGACTAGGATCGACACTTTACGCACTACCCAGATGGTCCCTTTTCACGTGATGGGTCACAATTATACTAATCAAAATGTTACTGTATTTACTAAATTTTCTACAATATTATTTTACAGATATAACGGACACTTACCCCAAGGTAACAGAGGAAGAAGAAAAAGCAAATACTGTCTTCACAGACGTCCCAAAGCCAATGGAGTAAAACCCCACAGAAAACATATTGTAAAAAATCCTCACTCCTCAAAGGTAATTACTGTACAGACAATCTTGCTCAAGCGACCCCCTCTATCACTTTTATTAAGCGACCCTCATAGAAAGTCCCTTTGCTGAAAGCAAAATTTCAGTAAAAGTAGACATTCTTATATAAAAAAATGTTCATCATTGTATACTGAGCGACTTTAAAAACGCAACAAAGTAAATTTGAAATTTGAGTACAGAAAAAAAGATTTGGTTTAACTAAATATAGCTTAAATCATACAAACAAGATCCTTTGTTGAATCGACTTAATCTTGATTTGATTTGACGTTTTGGTTAGTTTCGGCATAGCAATCTACTGTTCACTCTTTCTTTGTCATTGCACTTTTCATGGTTGATTGATTTAACAAATCAGAAGTGTGGAGGGTAATCAACGATAGACATTTCAAAAACAGTTAAAAGAAGCGAAATGAACTCACTCGCTTTGCAAAGAATGTTCTCTTAAATGAGTAAGTCAAAAGGGAAAGTGTTCCTTAAAATCGGAACGTCGTTAACGTCGATTAGACTTAAAATTATTGATTAATTCGTTCAATATTTAATCATCTACATGGTAGGACCTTGCCAAAAAGGAGTTTCAGAAGACTTAACGTGTTAAAATGACGTTAGTGTCATGCCGTAAACACGCTTAAAATGGCATATCAATTCTAAACGAGTTGTCTGGTAAGGGGTTAAAAGCGTGAACAGACTTTGTTTGCCAAAACCGCATTCACTTGAACAGCGTTTGTGTTTCTACAAACGGAATTGAACAGCATGTGAGTGACGTCATTTCTGGTGCAAAGACGACATATTGGTGTCGTCTTTGCACCAAAGGTGCTTAAACACAGTATTCATGATTTGTTTGACCTCTTGATTCATTCAACCAAACCCTGAAATTTGTTTGGCTTTTGTTTCTTTTGAAACGAAAATATCGTTCAAGCAGTAGGGCTATGGAGAAATTTCAACTTTCGTGGGTATGCTTAAAAGTGTCCCCGTATTGGGAATACAAGAGAATGTTTGAAAACAACATTGATGTTGGACTAGAGGTAACTTGTTAAAGTAACAAATTAAGTATATTTCAATGCGAGTCTATTCACTAATATTAGCATTTAAGTGACATTTTCAAGAATTGCGTTTTTAAAGTCGCTCAGTATATTTTGTGATGTTAGAACCCATAAGAATCGTCTGAATGAGATGGTTCTTATGAAGACGAACATCTTAGTAATCTGTCAGAATTATTTGACAATCTTTAAATGCTATAAAATAACCTTTTTTTTTCATCATTAAACATCATACATGTGATATTTCCATGGGCTCTCATAGGGAGATTAAGACCTTTTCGTAGGGAGATTGGGTCTCAAATAGGGAGATTTTGCATAACGCGCGTTCTGGCTAAAAATGGGCTTTTCGCAATGCACATCTACACCATAAACTGACTATAATACTTTCCATAAAATTTTCTTTTCTTTATTTTTTTTTACTAAAAGAAGGTTATCATTTTTTGATAGAGGATAGTAATGCTACAGAATTCGGTCTTATAATTTCAGAGAAATAGATGTTACAAATTCATTTTTTAGTTCTACGCAAATTTCAGGATCCGCAATATAGGTGTTTTTCATTTTTTTTTTTTTTTTTTTTTGTAGATAATCATTAGAAAAAAATATCTTTTTAAATTTAAAAGATGCAGGCCTTGCAACTTAGGAGGAGACTGTTAAAGTTTTTCTTTATTTCTTTGAGTAATCTAAAACTCCAAAACACAATGCATATTTTCAATGGAGAGAACTTTCAAGGGGTTTGGTAGTGAAGAATTAGGTAATACTGCATTTATGCAATACTGCTTTATGCAAAGTATGAAATTCTAGGCCTTGTAATTGGATAAGTTTTATTTCACTCTGTTGCCATGGCAACCAGATTTCTTCATGATTTACTCTGTGAAATATGAAAAGGCCTTGTCATAAGGATCATTTTTGTGTAGATTGTGTATGTAATCTGATGACAAGATTAGGTGATTTTTATGATTGTTGACGGATGGATGCATGGATGGACGGACAAAGAGACAGAACAATTAATCGTAACCGGCACTTACTGCTACTGAACTACGCTAAAAATAAATGGTTTTGATAGGAAATTGACGATAAACGTTGAAATTAAGGAGAAAATATTCCGAGTTCGCTGACGTTAAAGACGAACACAGTAGAAAACGGAAAGTGAAAGATACCTCTGCAATTTAATCCATGTTGAGTAGCTTAATGAGAAGCTCTGTGTCAGCAGTAAAGAGCCAGTCCACAATTTTCTATTTTCTAATCTGTAACATTTGTGTTGACAAATAACTTGATTGAATCATTTGATTTCAATTTCGAGAAAGATGGTTGCTGATTCATAAATTGTGTGTTAAGTCCGAAAACGACCCCAGCGACAATCCAGTGAAATCGCCGTGGCATTTAAAAAGCGATGTCCGATGTTTCCTTAATTTCAATATCAATAATTTAATTTGAATGACAATTTGAGAATGCATGAGACAATTTTAACTTTTTGTAACTTTGATAATTTGACCATAAAACAAGCGTAGATCTACTAAATAAGTATCTTCGTCGAAATAAAAGTATGACCACTTCTTGTTTTACTTAATTATGCGTTACGACACGAGGGTTTTTCTGCTATGCCGCCTAATTTTACCAAGGTCGTGTGACGCATTGCTCAGCACATTATGTTCGACCTTTTCCTTCATGACGCTAATCGCAGAGTGGAAATTTTTCGCGGCTTTTTGGAAAAGGATACAGTCAAATCTGTGAGAGCGGCCAACTATGCACAGCGGCCAATCTGCCGACAGCGGTCACTCGATTTCCCCCCGTGCAAATTCCTTCTTTAATCGCACTGTGAATAGCGTGATCTCCCGAAATGCGGCCGGCGGTCACCTTAATAAGTCTAATTCCAACAGTATATCACACCTATACAACGGTCATCTGACAAAACACGCGACTTAATTAGTCGTGTTCGAAAAAATCGATAATCACTACTATAGTAAACAGCCGAAGTCGCTTTATCGTAATGTACAAGTTATAAATAACCAATTATCGATTTAATCCCGTGTTGTCGATTAAATGACGTGTAATTGGCCATTATTATTGTTTTGATCTACTTGAATGATGATAATTAATCAAAAGCTATGGAATTAATCGGTTGTCGGGTCTCTTTAAATAAAATAATCTTGAGCATTACACGTTGTTTACATTTAGCAAACCGATTTCTCGAGGTCTTTAAAATGGATGAAAACCTGCTTTCGATATCGAATCTCGCCATAATGTCGCTTTCTAAACGTAAGTTCCTCTCTCTAGAGGATCGTGTGAAAGTGATACGCATGCTTCAATCTGGGTGTTCTTCCATGATTATTGCTAATGAGTTCGTACGCAGGTCCAAACCGTGACTAAACGCAAACGAGAAATTCTCGATGAATATGAATCATGCGTTTTCACAATATTTTAATATGTTTATGGTATGATTCCTTATTCTTTTAATGACAAACACCTAAAATGAAACTTTGGAATGGCTTAGAATTTGCCGGAGAAGTCTATATTTTTGCGATCTGGTAATGAGCTAAACAAAAATGGTACGACAAAATGGCCGCCCTAAGGATACTGTGAACAGCAGCCAATCTGTGTACAGCAGCCAATTTGGGCCTCTCCCTTGACTGGCTGCTGTACACAGATTCGACTGTATTTACTTACGGCGGAAATTTACTAGCTGTGTTTACAACCATTTTAATTTCTCAAAATAGGTGAAAAAAATCACAGCTTAACTTGTATCGGGGACTTTAATATACAAGGGTCCGTAGTTGTATCCACTACATTTTTTAAGTAATATTGAGTAACAACGTTTCACCCGGTTTAGATCCAGTTTCTAAGAAAGGTGAATATTGCTGATCGTCACAATTCGTTTCGTATCAGTGTGAAGGGTGATAGGTACTGTAGCACCTGTTTGTCAGCAATAGTTGATCTACCCGACGACGATAAAAGATGACACTTTTAGACAGATAAACAACGCTTTACCCGATATTGGATTTCTCACTCATCATTCGAGCATTCAGACCGGCGATTTTGGATTTTTGGCTCCCCGTTTTTTTTTTCAGGATCAAATTTCTTCAGGTCGGGAGAAATGGTCTCCTGATCGGGAGAGCGGGAGGAAGGGTAAAATATCGGGAGAATACGCCGAGATCGGGAGATATCACATGTCTGTTAAATATTATTTTAAATGACTATTTCCATAAGCCATAGCTTTTTATTGGTACCCTTAGTGGTTCTTCTGTATTTTCTCTAATAAGCGACCTTCCTAATGGTAGCTCTCCCATTAACAATCTACTAAGAAAAAATATCAATTTTGATCATTGTTTTAAGATTAAGTTTTAAGAATTTTGTGATTCCTTTTCTCTGATTTAGGGCTAATTTCCTCTGAACAATCATTGAACTGTTTGCTTAGAGGAAATTAACCTCAAATAAATAGGAGAAAAGCAAAGAAACATCATTATGATATATGTTTTGCTTGACACAATTGGTATATAAAATTCTTCTGTCCATGTATTGTGTTATACACTGGAATATTTAATAGGATAAATACAATATAATAAAACATGTAATTCTTACAATTTTTTTGTGGGCAATTACTTGAAAAATCATAAAATCGGTCTGTTTGATGTTTTCCTTGTCATTTGTAATATACTAAATTTTACTGAATGATCAAATGATATGGGCTATTGTCTATGCATTATTTGATCATAAATGGAGAAGATTGATGTTTGTTGCATTGGAAACTGTTACTCATTTGTCATCATTATTTCATAGTTCTATGCACCTTTAAGCTCACATGTCCTGCATTTAAAAGGCAACAATATTTGTGAATCTTTAAAAAATTGTACTCCCCTTTGCATGTGCGAACAAATGCAAAGCTGAGTACCATTTCTTAGAAGCAGGGAAAAAAGACTAAGTATTTTTACTAAGAGGCCCAGGTTGCAAAAATTCAACATTTAACATAAGGGATATGGGTATTTTCTCCAAAAATCTAGGGGCACACTCAAAATCTAGGCACCATGGGCAACTGGGCCCATGTTAGTCTTTTTCCCTGAGAAGTTCTTGAGGTCAAAGTTTGACTGGGTGCACCGTATATGAAGTTAACCAAATTTATTTTGATACTTTATACATGATTCACCATGACATCAAAAAAAAGGGGGTGTGACAATCTGTTTCATACATATTATGAAGAAGCCAGGCTGTGAATTTAAGTATTACCATTTATTTAAGGCTGTACTCACTACATAGAAAAAGGAGGCAGAATCGAGAGGGATTAATCTAAGTTGTAAGAACTTGTTTCCCAATCAATGTAAAATAAATAGGTTTAAACCACATAGAAATCAGATTGTGATCTTTCATTTATTACAGGCTGTGCAGGATGCTCACCAACATTCTGTTTCATACACATTATCAAGAAATCAAGCTGTGATAACATGTATTACTATCTATTACAGGCTGTGATAACATGTATTACTATCTATTACAGGCTGTGCAGGATTCTCACCATCATTCTGTTTCATACACATCATCAAGAAATCAGGCTGTGATAAAATGTATTACTATCTATTACAAGCTTTGCAGGATTCTCACCAACATTCTGTTTCATACACATTATCAAAAAATCAGGCTGTGATAACATGTATTACTATCTTTTACAGTTTGTGATAACATGTATAACTATCTATTACAGGCTGTGCAGGATTCTCACCAACATTCTGTTTCATACACATTTTCAAGAAATCAAGCTGTGATAACATGTATTACTATCTATTACAGTTTGTGATAACATGTATTACTATCT
The DNA here is from genome assembly GCA_948146395.1 of Fragum whitleyi. Taxonomy (NCBI): domain Eukaryota; kingdom Metazoa; phylum Mollusca; class Bivalvia; order Cardiida; family Cardiidae; genus Fragum; species Fragum whitleyi. The sequence continues at coordinate 53,321,447 of OX411544.1, read as the reverse complement.
ATTATAGGCTGTTCAGGATTCTCACCAACATTCTGTTTCATACACATTATCAAGAAATCAGGCTGTGATTACATGTTTTACCATCTATTATAGTTTGTGATTACATGTATTACCATTTATTACAGGCTGTGCAGGATTCTCACCAACATTCTGTTTCATACACATTATCAAGAAATCAAGCTGTGATAGTAGAATATAAGGAAGATGCAGATAAAGACATGTTCCAGGTTAGTTAAACTTTTAAGCTCATCTTAGCACATAGTGCTCAAGGTAAGCTTTTGTGATCATTGCAAGTCTGTTGTCTGTCTTCCTTTGTAAGATGTCAACAATTTAAGTGTTAACACTCTAGAGGCAACAAAATTGTCCAATCTTCATGAAAATTGGTCAGAATGTTTTTCAGGTCACAAGGATGAACCCTATTGAAAATGGGAAGGATCTGTGCCATATCACAGGAAAGGGGACCTGAATGAAAATTTCTTGGTTACACTCTAGAGGCCACAAATATGGTCAAATCTTCATGAAACTTGGTCAGAATGTTTGTCAGGTCACAAGGATGAACCCTATTGAAAATGGGAATGATCCTTGCCATATCACAGGAAAAGGGACCTTAATGAAAAATTCTTGTTAACACATTAGAGGCCACAAATATGGTCCAATCTAAATGAAAATTGGTCAGAATGTTGTCAGCTCACAAGGATGAATCTAAATGAAATAGGAATGATCTGTGCCATATCACAGGAAATGGGGCTTTTACAATAATTTTCGCAGAATGTTTGTCAGGTCTCAAGGAAAGTGAGCCATATAGGACCATCATGGTCCTCTCGTTATAGATGGCTCTACTGGTTGAAAAAAATCCTTAATGGTTCATGTGATTCACAGTGATTGCCTCATTTCTGTTTACTGTATTTCTGTCTACTTACACTTTCTTTATTGATGACATATTTCATATTAGTCTGTTTATCTGTCTGTGTGTCTGTCATAACTCTCTCCAAATCTAGGGGTCAGCACAACACTATTGTAAGTATCAATATATTTATAGGCACTTACAACAGCATTGCACTGACTCCTCGAAATGCTTGGACCTGAATGGTTTGTTAATACCAAAAAAAGAGCCTCAGAAACTATTTCGACAGAATGATTACTCAGTCAAAAGCATCAATCTTTTCAAAATTTGTTAGTCTACCTAGTTGTCAAAGGAAAATGGGCTTTGTATGATTTGATGTAAAACACAATCTAAGGCAATCATGTTGATTAACAGGATCAGGATGCTTTATTTCTTTTATCACTTTCTTTCAACCTTGAATATCACCTGTGACCTACCTTTAAAAGTCATGAACACTGAATTTCTTACTCTAACACTTTGACTGATATACAACCTACAATCAAAACATTAATTAATATTAAAGCATTCCATGAAAAAATCAACAAGATTATATGATTAAAAGTTGAAATTGATGACCTTGCTGATTGACTTTTGTAAAACTTTTAAGGAGAATGCTTATTCCTCAATTATTTACAAATAACATGAATATATACAGTCTTGCTTGAGTGAATGTGTCGTATCAATAAGCAACCGTTTTCATTCAGCGACCATTTTCATAATCTCCATTTTTAACTCCGCTGTTTTTCTGAGAAATCCCAAGGTATTGTAATCACCTAGGCATCTTTTGTGTTGACGTTTGCTGGCGTTGATGTGACAAGCATTAACATGGGTCATATCTCTGTTGTTATTTAAGCCATAAGCCTCTTGTCCCATTTCCTCATTGTTTTCCCAAGTTACTCTTTAGGGATGTAAAAAGTGTGCTTTGAATTGTATTTGAATGGGTTTAATAAAGATTTGACTGTTGGTCCAAAATCAAAAATAAGGAAATATTTTTGTTCATAATCTATTGTGATAGATGGGTTCCGATCAACTTATCTTCTTTAATGCTTTTCTAATTGGATTATCAAGATTTCTCAGTAGAATAGCATGTGGTAACTCCACTGCCAAACCAGTAAAATTATTGAAAGATTTAAGGTAGCCCTGCCTTAAGAAAAAAAATGAAGATCAACATAAATCATATTTTTTAGGATAATGTAATTTTACTTTAAAATTACTAGTGGAAGATAATGACATAGAAATTTCTTCATTAACTGCGTGATGAGGTTCTTAAATGTCGTAAGTGCCTATACATTGTATAGGCTCTTCTGACATTTCAGTACTGCTATCACGATGATGTAAAACGGAAATGTTTGGTTGAACCGATATATAACGATGTCTCCTTAAGCTTCCAAACAACAAGCGACTACCTTAACTCTACTTTTACTCAGTTGACCTTATTTGATCTCATCTAATCAGATCCCATTATTCTGTTTTATGTCATAATGTTGCTAGTCAATGACATATGAAATGGTAAACTTATCCTAAAAAATTCAAATTTCATCTCAATTTTTGCATTACATTACTAATATTAGAATGATCATTTGTATTTCTTGTAAGTTCAGTAACATTTTTATTTCATGAACAACAAAGAGGATATTGAATGAGTTGTATAGTCCGTTTGACTTCTATATGGACCGACCTTTTCATCAATTCATAAAATCGAATTTGAACTAGCAATTTGTATGTGGTAAAATCTTAATTTTAGCTTAATACCATTCCAAAAAATATTCCATATCTAAATATTTTTTGAAAATAAAATGATTTCAAAATAATTATTTTGTCTATTTAGTTAATGTTAATATTTTCACATTATTCGCTCTTAAACATGAGGGGTGAAGAAGGCTGTTTAGTTGTAACAAGATGTAAACAATGGTAAAACACGTGGTTTTATACTAATCATTTGACAGAAGAAATATCCATTCTTCCTTATTTGGACATGCTAATGATCATATCGACAGGCACGGCATCTTCAACTTAAATATATCGTGATTTGTACTGTTATTACTCGCCTGCTTATCCAGTTCTCCTCGTGAAATTCACGACGACTTCGTTTAATAATGCTTTTTGATTGGTCTGAATATGCGACAATGGGGTTCGTCTCAAAAAAGATAACAATTATAATTAATCTGGCCAAACGGTTTTTAAACGAAAGAGAAAATACACTCAGATTTGATATCCCAAGGAATTAAAAATCATCTACCAAATTAATTTTATGAAAATACTCGATTTTATACCAAAACGACTCACTTAAAATCATACACTTTTGACTCAGTCCCTATGCAAATCAGAACTATTTTTGGTTGGGTAAGTCGCTGTTCCGTTTATTACAGACACAAGAAGGTAGGAAAGGCTGGAAGTTAACATGTAGACGGACGGACATTTTTATTTTACATTCAAAAATTCTGAAAAACAAGATTCGTCATGGTATTAGATGGAAAATATGATATGACAAGAAAAAAATACGTTTCATTAATTAATTCAATTCTGAGATTTTTTGCAAAATGTTGGTCCATATAGAAGTCAAACGGACTATAATTGAATACCCAAGTCTTTAAATTTTTCATCTACACCGTGTATCAACGTACACCAAATATAGCGATAAGTGAGTCGAGGGAAATGTCACGGGGTGTTGTACAAGGTGAGTTTTTTTCTCTTTTTTAGCTCACCTGAGCACGAAGTGCTCAAGGTGAGCTATTGGGATCGTAGAATGTCCGTCGTCCGTCGTCAGTCGTGCGTCGTCCGTCGTGCGTCGTGCGTCGTCCGTCGTCCACAATTTCTTTAAACATCTTCTCCTCCTAAACCAGTGGGCCAATCTTGATGAAACTTGGCAGGGATGTTCCTTGGGTCAAGCTCTACCAAAGTTGTTCAAATAAATGAAATCCACCCTTAACTTTCCCTTTACCCTTAACAAAAAGGGTGAAAATATGAAAATCTTTAAAAATCTTCTTCTCTGAAACCAGAAGGCAGACAGCTTTCATATTTGGTATGTAGCATCATCTAGTGGACCTCTATCAAGTTTGTTCATATCAAGACCCTGGGGTCATATTTGGGCTTTGCCCGGGCCCAACCCTTTTTACATAGAATCAAATAGCGAAAATCTTTAAAAATCTTCTTCTCTGTAATCAGTTGGCAGACAGCTTAAATATTTGGTGTGTAGCATCACCTAGTGGGCCTCTACAAAGTTTGTTAATAACAAGTCCCTAGGTCATATTTGGGCTTTGCACGGGTACATCCCTTTATCTCTTATGAGCATGAAGGGTAAAAAAATGAAAATCTTCAAAAATCTTCTTCTATGAAACCAGAAGGCAGACAGCTTTCATATTTGGTATGTAGCATCATCTAGTGGACCTCTACCAAGTTTGTTCATATCAAGACCCTGGGGTCATATTTGGGCTTTGCCCGGGCCCAACCCTTTTTACATAGAATCAAAGAGCGAAAATCTTTAGAAATCTTCTTCTCTGTAATCAGATGGCAGACAGCTTTAATATTTGGTGTGTAGCATCACCTAGTGGGCCTCTACCAAGTTTGTTCATATCAAGACCCTTGGGTCATATTTGGGCTTTGCACGGGTGCATCCCTTTATCTCTTATGAGCACAAAGGGTAAAAAAATGAAAAATCTTCTTCTATGAAACCAGAAGGCAGACAGCTTTCATATTTGGTATGTAGCATCATCTAGTGGACCTCTATCAAGTTTGTTCATATCAAGACCCTAGGATCATATTTGGGCTCCACCCGGGTGCAACCCTTTTTACATAGAATCAAAGAGCGAAAATCTTTGAAAATCTTTTAAAATCTTCTTTAATCGAAACCAGAGGGCACACTGCTTTCATTTTTGGTATGTAGCATCATCTTGTGGGCCCCTACCAAGTTTGTTCATATCAAGACCCTTGGGTCATATTTGGGCTCCACCCGGGCGCATCCCTTTCAGCTCATCTGAGCAGGATGGGTGAAAATGGGAAAACCTTCAAAAATCTTCTTCTCTGAAAGTAGAAGGCAGACAGCTTTCACATTTAGAATGTAGCATTATTTATGGACCTCTTCCAAGTTTATTCATATCAAGACCCTGGGGTCACTTTTGGGGTCCACCCGGGTGCATCCCTTTTTACATAGAATCAAAGAGCAAAAAGGCATATCTGTCTTGCTCTTCGCTGAAAACGTTCCATGGTATTGATCTTAGGCAATTATCTTCTTTTTGACATCTGCCTATCTATTTAATGTGATGTCCCAGGGGTCATAGAGACTCAGGTGAGCGATCTAGGACCATCTTGGTCCTCTTGTTTTGTTAAATCACGTAAAACTTTCCTGTAAGCATACAAGAGAGGCGTTACTGATATAATCATGTAGCTACCAACCCGTATCAAATGATGGGTTAGCATCCATAAGCGGCTACAATTAAAAAAACTACCCCCCTAATCACCGATGATTTCCGTTTGTCCATCACGAAAATACAGTTTTGACTGAATTTTTAGAGTTTCTCATACTAAAACCCATGATAAATTGCCTAACATAACACAGAAAATCACTAGAAACACTCCTGCCTTTTGTATGAAGTGAATATACCGATAAATTCACATGTTGTTTCTTCTACCGGTGTACGGCCTATAGGGAGATGGTGTACGTCGTATAGCAAATCTCCCGTTAATAGTGTACGGCCTATAGCAAGAAAAAATATTTCTTAAATGGATTGTCTAGCGCTAAATTAAAACGTGTTTGATGGATAAAGTTATCTTTTTGTCTTTTGTACATTCGATGGAGCCTTTTTCCCTTACCAATGCTTTTTGTCATGACTAATTTAATCTTTACAACAAATGAATACCTGTTTCAGTATAATGTTATAGTCAAACCTTGGTAATTGGGTGCTTTTAAACAGGCTTTAGACAAGTATGGTATGTATAAATTGGGATCAGCGAGATCCTTGCTGTCATTTTCTCTGTCTCGACTCGCCTGAGATTCGTAATTAAAATTTTACTAGTATCCTTGTATCATGACTTGTGATTACAGTAAATTTGTATACACTTACTGGCCAAACCCTGTCATATGTTTACGATTAAAACGTTTGCAGAACGTTAAAGCAACGGTACCATGCTAAATGGAAATCCCCATGTGGAGATCCGTTCTAAACCTAACCTAACTTTTGTCACCAAGAACTTCTTACAGCAACAGCCTTCGACTGCAAGAGATTGTGTCTTGATTTTGTGTAGTAGGTTTACTATACTAATCTACAAAACGAAATTGGATTGTAAAACAATTGTATGAGGCTTCGGCTAATCTATCAATTTCAAAACGGTAAAGAGACCAATCCGATTTATATTTATTATTGTAAACCCCTACCTATCTGGGAACGTTTGCATGATGTAGGTAAACGGTATTTCAACCAGTCATGCATTTTGAATATCAAATCGTTCCCAAGCGCTTATATTTTGAACCACAATTGAGACAGGCTTGAAATGGATTTTGATGATGTCTTTTCTAACGTATTCGTTGGTTCTTATTTTTCGGGGATATTGGATATAGGAAATATATGTCAATTCAATATTGTAATCGGTCATATTGATGTGCGTGAATAAACATGGTTCGAAAATACGTGTTAATTATTACCATGTGAATATCATTAATCGTCTGAGTCCGCTCAAATGTCTTGGGTGAAATCGTGATTCTTTAACAACCTTGTTAAAAATCACATCTTTTTTCTCTCTATCTGTTAATATGTTGATGTAGAAAGGTATCTTGTAAAAATCAAAGACCCCATGGTTAAAACGCCGCGATTCAATGGCATAGGACGATAGGGAAAACATTTAAATGATAGTATTCTGATATATTACAAGAAATTGACCTGCTATCCGATTCTGAAACAGTTCGTAAAACTAGTCTGACATTAACCTGACGCTTAATCTGTAGAAATGCGAAATTTTAGCTTACAAATTGAATTCAACGAAACAACTTGGTTTCACAGGAAGTTGCCTTCTGCAACGGGACTATCCGTTGTCTAAGAAAACCATGCTAAAAATATGTTTACAGTCAATGTAATGAATAATTATGTTAAGAGGTTCATGAAGTTCTGTAAATGATTATCATCTATATTTTATAATCAATATGATTAACGATACCCCCGTTTTTTGCAAAAAACTAGAAAAGAATCCTAATCGAAAACACCAAAATGTTACTACAGAGTCATGTAGGCGTTTTCATACATAGTTTATTATTTTATTTTGTGCATGTTTAAGTAAGGATATTTTACCCTTCCCTTGAGCTATATTCGTATACTACTTTTTCTATCGTTCGTATACTAATTTGAAATTGTCTGCTATAGGCCGTACACCGGTAGATTTTTTCCTATCTAAATCTTCCAAAAACAAAAAATAATTTCGCAGTAAAATTTAGTATGTAAAATCTTTGGACAACAAAGAAAGTATAGCAAAGTAAATCGTGGGCCAGTTACGTAAAATAAGAGCATTTTCATTCGATTTCGCAGAAGGCCAAGAAAATTGTCAGTGATTAGATGGTTTATTTTCCTTTATTCTATGACAGAAACAAATTATTTCATGTTTTCAAAAGAGACAAACATAAGCGACTACCTCAGTGGTGTAAATTTGTTTTTCACTAAGTAAAATCACAACAAACACAGAAATAATAAAAGAAATACTAACCATGAATCCCACTTCGTAGATATTTCCCTTGACTCACTAATCGCTATATCTGGTGTACGTTGATACACGGTGATCTATAAACAGATAAAAACGAGGCTACTTATCTGCTTTAGATGATGAGTTTAATAAATTTGGTATTTTATTGGGCACAAATTTGATATTCAATTTTTAATGTGACCTGAATTTTTGCAATAAATTGAGAATTTCCAGAAATTTATTTGTTCAAGATATTCTGCAAAACATATAACGCTGTTTTCGAAATGACGTCAGATATGCGTTATGATGTAATGTTTACAACAATAAAATAATATTGCTTTACAGTCTTAGCTCATCTGCATAATTATTCCAAAGTGTAATAACACTTGTGTAATATCAAAAATATTCAAAAGGGTTATTTCACTCCTGCGATGTAGGTCTTTTTATAAAATGCTTTATTTTCTATTCCCATGAAAATAAGGAGCTCTTTCATTTTTCATTCAATGAACAAATAATAATCTTCTGCTATAGAGTAAAATATACAGTTTTCTTGCATTTGTCTATTGCCTAATGAAACAAAAATGATTGCGATCCTGGAATTGTAGCACCTTTGGAATTTATTCTTGTTTCAACCTTACAAATTCCACTTGATTTATGTTATTGACTTTTCTTCTTTGGGATTTAAAGTTGACCATGTCTATTTGATAAGTTTATTTATACAAACATGATTATTTCTGTATCTTACCCTTTTAACCTACTTTCACAGCCTAGCATTTTTTTCCACGAAAAAGTAGGGCAAGCCTAGAGTCATTGAACTATTTGGTAAATGGCCCATTTAATCAATATTTTACAGTTATATTGAATTAATGTAAAGATTAATTTCAAAATTATTGACAATAATATTGAGTCAATTTATTGATCAATCTTCAATATTCTCCCATACATAACCAATAATATTGTCAATTTATTGATCAATCTTCAATACTCCCACATACATAACCAATAATATTGAGTCAATTTGTTGATCAATCTTCAAAATTCCCCAATATATCACCAATGATATTGTCAATTTATTGATCAATCTTCAATATTGCCCCATACAAAACCAAAAATATTGAGTCAATTTATTGATCAATCTTCAATATTCCCAATACATAACTAATAATATATGGTCAATTTATTGATCAATCTTTAATATTCCTCCATACCTAACCAATAATATTGTCAATGTATTGATCAATCTTCAATATTCCCCTATACATAACCAATAATATTGAGCAATTTATTGATCAATCTTCAATATTCCCCCATACATTACCAATTATAATGCTAATCTGACAGATTAACGATATTTTTGGTTATGTATATGCTATATGAGCCTGTGTGTGACATTTCCAACAATTTGTGCCTGAGTGTGAATGACCGACATTAGTAGCCTAGACAATACATAATGTAATAAGCTTGCATGACTTTCTTGAGACACTTTCAACCTTTTCAATTTACAAAGTGCAAAGTGAAGACTCTGGACAGTCTGTGTGGTTGCACAGGCTGGCCAGACTCTTTGCTTGGCACACATTTGAAATTGTTGGAAATTTAACGCACAGGCTCATATTGAATTAATATTATTATATGGAAGATGGATTTAATATAAGTATCAAAATTATTGTGAATTTTATTTAACCCTTTTCATGCTGGATAAATTTTGGCTAAAATTTTCATCAAAATCAAAGGGCAAAAAGCACTGAAAGTACCAACTATAGGTCAATTTTTATTTGAAAACCTAAATCTATTGACAATTCTGGATTGAAAGTGAAAAACAGGTGGTGTAGACTTGCTTCAGACTGCACATATGTGCAGGCTGATGTTTGTCTATAGCTCTTGCCAAAGCAGGAATATTCCTGGTTCAGCATGACAAGGGTTAGATATTTATGGGCTGCTTTAGAATTAAGGATACAGATGCCACCGTCATAGGGCAGTAATAGCGTGTCAGACTTTCATTCCAAAGGTCCTGGGTGTGATTCCCAATGGTGGCACTCAACCTTTCTGACTATTTGTCTTCCACCAATGTGTTAATAATCCTTGTGGGATAGCAGCTGGAGGTTAGGTTTGAATGTAATGATGGTGAATACCAGGAATCCATTGTTTGGTGCTCCAGCCTCCGCAAAATAACTGAAAGATTGTTTAAAGTGATTTAAAACCCCATTCAAACAAATAAAATAATAGAGACTTCTTTACAAGTATGAATATTTTTCATTCTTCATTTACAAAATGTTTTAGTTATAAGATGATTATAAAGGGAGGTTCTTGTCTTATTCATATGATCTTATAAGTGGGAATTTTTTTTTCCTTATTTGGTTATCTCATCATTTTACATATATCATGTTAATAGTGCTTAGTCAAAGAGCACCTTACTAAATAGGGCTAGTGTTTGACCCTAAAACAAGGGTTTGACCCTCAAAAATCTGATAAAATCTTATTTTGACCCTTAGAAATATATCCCAAGGGGGTGAGAAATTTCTAAGGGTCAAAACTTATGATGCATCCTATTATTATCCTAAATTTTACAAATTAATCCTTACTTCCTACCTTTACAAGAAAAGGTCTATGACTCTTAAACCTATAATATTTGAACTCATGATTAGCTATTTCTTGTCTTTTGACCCCTTTGAAATCTGTTTTGACTCAAGAATTCAATGGTTAAGGGGTCAATGACTACCTAATTACAAACACTAACACAAGCCCTGCTAACTCATGCTGTTCACATTATGGTTGGAAGAACATTGTTTTTACATGTCAGGCTTATCTAGCTCTTCACATTAAGCAGTGAGCCCACGTGAAAGTGGTGCCAAAGGTTAGAGATAGTGTGTACATAAACATCAAAGTCATTTACAACGGTTTGTCCTATGAATCCTGCCTTAAAGCGACCTTTAGCATTATGGCGTTGTTCCTCTGTAGATTTAACCATATTTCATTTCAAATCTGTGCAAAGATGTTTGATTCCAAAAAATGTTTGTACTATCTACTGAATCTAAAAGTGTACCTGCAGTGTGAAAAGGCGGATTTTTGCTTAATAAGGCGTTGATGTCCTTATGCAAAAACGCCATCAAGTAATTCATTGCAATATGCGTACATTTCTTAAAATACAATTACTGTTTACAAAATGATCAACTGTTATCGAAGTACTCGTCTTACTTCAGAAAAAAATGAGTTTTAATCTATGTCAAAGAACTTTTTTTGAAGAGTATATTTAGGTCTGACCTGACCATCTCTTTTCAGTAGGTTTACAGGATAAATAAATGAAATTAAAAGGGCAAAAAGTTTGTTTCACTTATCTACTTAGTATAGTCCTTTACTTACATTTGTTATGGTTTGACACTTCCTAAAGTGCAAGTAAGGGAAGAAGTCCTGATGTTGAATATAATGTCTTTGCAAATGTGTGTTTGAAACTTTTGTTAGATCTTGAGAGATACCAAAACATTGGTATGAGTCAATCAAAAAACTCTACGTTGGTATGAAATTCGGGCCCAAAATGTAGTTATGCAAGCAATTAATTTTGACTTATTTTATAAACACAATTGTCATGTATGTCATTCTAATTTTGTAAACGTGTAGTTTTGTGTAAGGTATGGTGTGTTATCACAACATAAATGGACATCAATAGTTTATATACCTGTAAGGTTGTTTAGCAATATATCATTTTCTATTTCACAGAATGATGAATATATAGTAATTTATTACAGATCATGAATTAAAGAATTATAACTTGAAATAAATCGCAGAAAATAACTCACAATATTATGGTACGATGTTGCACCATACCTAACATCTATTTTGAAAACAGACCAAACCGGTTTGACATGTATGTTGACAAAATAAATGGAAATTGATTGTTTCAAAAGAGCCTTTTGAGACTGAGTTCTATATCAACGTTTGTAGTACTACCTGGGTGGTACTTTAGACTGTACTTTGTTAAAATATGGGGCAGTTTTATCCAACCGTCGTGCAGTTGCTTGTTCTAAACAAAATGACCCTTTTCCACAATGTTTTGGCTATACCGCTATAGCTATGACAATTTTATGTTGCTTAACTGCTTGTGCTCATGAATACCTTCATTTTGATATATAATATACCTAGACATACGGCTTTTTCTAGGCTAATGAAGTGCCCTTAAAATTGGGTCTCAAATACTTTACATGAACCTTATACCACAAGTGTAAAAAAAAGTTTTAAAAAATAGAAGTGCTTAAAAGAAATAGCGTATATCTTAAGCAGGGACTCCTCAACTTTAAAATAGGACCCCTAGTATCCCAATTATCTAGTCCATAGGACCAAATATTGTTGAAGTCCTGAACTAAAACCCTGATGTTGTAGGCCAAGACACCTTATTAAGAGTAGACTATTAATTGGAAGATACTTGATAATAAAAATAATTTACAAAAAGAACTATAATTTCGAATCGAGGGGTCAGTGCATTACTATTGTTAGACCACGCTTGAAGCGAATTAGCCAATCAAAGAACAGTATTTCAAAAATATATATCACAGATACAACTCCGAGCGTTGCATTTACAGATATACGGTGGAAGTGTGCCCTGCACGTGAATCTCGACAGGTTTCTGGGCCGCGTCATTTCAAAAACATGACGAGCAATTTATCCAGTTTTTTCTTCCCAAAAGACTTTTGACAGTCGCAAAAGTGCAAAACATCTGTAAATAGTAACGGAAATAGATTCATAAGTAATTTCAGCATATTCACGCTTGATGAGAGTAATATCACAGCGAGATTTACTCTTTTTCATTATTTAGAGGTTCGAGTAAAAATACAGATAATGTTAGAAAAGCGTGGTCTAAGTCAGATAGAAAATCTCGAGCTAACGCTCGTGTCTATTTCCCATATACCACGGTACTCGTTTTCTATCCTATACTTAGTGCCTTCGGAATAGTCTCAATGAAAAGAAATTTTAAGCAACCATTTCAAAATATAAATGTAGATTGTATTATTTCTGCGGATATAAGATATTGTGGAAAATGAAGAAATTGATGGTGATAGGCAACAGTTCATTTTCCTCGTTGTTTTCCAAACCTTGATATTTTTTTTTATTCCTTCAAAGGTATGAATTTAATTTGAATTGTGTAGCACTTTGATGAAAAATGTAAGTTAAGCTTGGTAGATTGATAATTTTCATGAAGTTAGTTATTACAACCATGAAGTTTGGGATAATGGTTAGCTAATTGGCAATCATTTCATTTAAGTACCTACCAGTGTACATACTTTGATAGCTCCAAAATGTCCCCTTTTAGCTTGACAATTATAAAAAAGAAGACCAACAGACTGTATGGGTTATCAATCTCTATAAATGAGGTGCAGGATAATGCAGTTTACATTGATTTAACCCCATGGCGTAACCTACTGTTTTCATTGCCATAACAAGTAATTATATTAGGGAAAGCAGCCAATCTCACTATCAAATCAATTGTAAACCAAATAAAGTCTACTGGTTTTAAGAGTGAATTATTTATCTGATTTAAAGATATCTGTGTTCAGAAATATTTCAATTGAGAAGAGAGAATAGTTAGAAATGACATTATTCTAAGTCCAGGAAAGCAGTCATTCTCACTTAAGTAATTGTAAACCAAATAAAGTCATCAGATTTTTAGAGTGAATTATATATCTGAATAAAGGATGTCTGTCTCCAAAAGTATTTCAATTCAGAAGAGAGCATTGATTGAAATATCATTATTTGCAAAGAAAAATGACAGAATTATCCAAAACACAAAATTAATTACTTGTACTTCTAAGGCTCATTGGAGATATTTGATATTTAAAATCAGATTCACAAAATTCTCATCCAGAAACAATTGGATCTACCTAATACCAGATGACAATATGTTAGACCATCCCAAATTGAAAGCAATTGCAGACAGCAATTATAAAAAAAGATGTAATTTCACTTTTTATGGAGAAAGTGGGATTCCTTGCTGGGAATTGTTAAAATGGAGGGTCGGACAGGGTTTTAGTCTGTCTTTAACAAAATGGGTTCAAAGAACTCGATAGTTGAGATCTTAGGGGTGCTTTCTTAAGAGTCCATGCTTAAAACGAATGCCATTCCTTATAAGTAATAAGATTGTTTCCTTTTTAGCTCCACTGGCTGAAAGCCACTGGGGCTATTGTCATGGCGTTGTGTCCGTTGTGCGTCCGTTCCTGCGTCCATGCGTCTGGTCGTAAACTTTTTCTTTAAAAATCTTCTCCTCAGATACTACTGGATGGATTTCAACCAAACTTCACAGGAATGATCCTTGGGTGACCCTCTTTCAAAGTTGTTCAAGAAATTTTGATCAAATGAAAAACATGGATTTAATGGGCGTGGCTAATTTCCAAATATGGTAAAAAGTGAGTTTTCTCAGATTCTAATTGATGGATACCAATGAAATTTTACATGAATGATCCTTGGGTGACCCTTTATCAGTCTACAAAAGATAATTGAGATCGGATGAAAAATATGCATTTTATGGGCGGAGGTCATTTCTCTATATGTTATATAGTGGAAACTTTCAAAACTATTTTCTCAGAATGTAAGTGATGGATATCAACCAAATTTCACCTGAATGATCCTTTTCTGACCCTTTATCAGTCTACCAAAAATAATAGTGATCAGATGAAAAATATGTATTTTATGGGCGGAGTATGGCGTGTAATGTGTTGCAAAATTGTATAAAAATATATTTGTTCAATAAAAAAATAATTATGGTGTAAAAGTTATATATATGGACTTTAATAAAATAATTGTTTTCAAAAAACAAATATTTATGTTATTGAAAAAAAAAATTGTTTTGGTACAAAATATTGTTTAAATAAAAGAAATATTTATGAGGTAAAAAAAAATATTTATTTGGTAAAAAAAATATATTTATTCAATAAAAAAATTCTATGAGAAAAAATATATAGATCTATATACATATATTAAAAGATATATTTGTTCAATAGAAATATATATATTCAATAATTAGAATTGTGGGATAGCTCTGTAACAAACTGCGTCATAGCCTACGTCATCGTCATTTTTATTTCCGCTAGCGCCACCACACACGAAAGTAATCGGCAAATAAACTGCTGGTAGAACTGGTGAAAGAAATACAAGGGCCCCATGGTTATATGTCCCAGTCTCTATTATATGACTGCCAAACTTTAAAAAGTGACATTATATAACACATTCAAACAGAACCATCTCCGATATATAGCTCCGGCCTCGAACTCGGTTAAACACTGCGCCAGAGCCTAGGTTAAATTATTCGAAAGCGGATCCCGCTTTGAAAGAATCCCCGGGTTGGCACTCAACCTAACTTTTTGCCTTAGGATGATAAGAGGCCCTGTGTGTCGATTTTTACCCTCGAGCAAGTTAAAGAACCCGGTGGATCTTAGTCAAAGTTTCGTCCTGCATCCTTGCACTTTCCCTTGTATCAACTCGGTGCCTATTGGGATGAATGCAATAGATGTAAGAAATACTTGAAAAATTGGTGCTATAAAAAATCGGTATTGAATAAACACAATGCTATAAATAATTTAAATAAGAATATTATGGGAAAAGAAGAAATGCTCTGACCTGTAATCTTAAGATCATTCATAACCATTGTGATTTGGAACAAAGGTTCGATCCCCGATAACGGCAAACATCTTTTACGACTTTCGTCACCGTTGGTATTCAAAGACCTAAGTGGGCGAGTAGCTGGCAGTTCGGGAAGGTATAGTGGTTTATCTAGTGTGAGAGATACCGGGATTCCATGGTTCTCCAGTCGTCGAAATAACACATAAATTTTGTTAAAAGTGACGTTAAACCCCATTAGTATTTCCTGTGGTTGTATTCGTGGCTGAAACAGCTAGCGGTAAAGGATACCCTATGACGTAAGGGAAGACGTATTTTATTACTCAACCTAAGCGGGATGTCATATTTGAATAAAGGAACCAATGAAATTCGTTGTTACAAACTAATCTTGCTATCCCACAATTCTAATTATTGTCCATATATATATTTCTTTACTACATAAATAGGTTTTTTTACAATATATATATTTATTTTTACCTCATAAATATACGTTTTTTATTGAATAAAATATATTTTCTTTTTTACGCCATAAATATTTTTTCATTGCACAAATATTTTTTTTTTGCCACATAAATATTTTTTTAGAATATAATTATTTTATTTTAGTCCATATATATAACTTTTACACCACAATTTTTTTTTTTATGGAACAAATATTTTTTTATACAATTTTGCAACACATCACACGCCATAGCGGAGGTCATTTCTCTTTATGTTATATAGTTGAAACTTTCAAAATCATTATCTCAGAATGTAAGTGATGGATATCAACCAAATTTAACTGGAATAATCCTTGAGTGACCATCTATCAGTCTACCAAAAATTATTGTGATCAGGTGAAAAAATGTATTTTATGGGCAGAGGTCATTTCTCTATGTGTTATATAGTGGAAACTTTGGAAATCATTTTTCTGAGAATCTGAATGATGGATATCAACCAAATTTCTCTTGAATAATACTTGAGTGACCCTCTATCAGTCTACCAAAAATAATTGTGATCAGATGAAAAATGTGTATTTTATGGGCGGAGGTCAATTTCTCTATGTGTTATATAGTGGAAACTTTGAAAATCATTTTCAACATCAGTAGAATCCAAAATATCTGAAAATCTAGTCAAAACTTTTATTGCTTAACAAGAATTTCAAGCCTGTGGAGTGACTCAAGCCATTCATGGCTTTCTAGTATAGCTCACCTGTGCACAAGGTGCTCAAGGTGAGTTTTTGCGATCACCTTTTGTCTGTCGTGCATTGTCTATAGGAAGTCAACAACAATTCTTTAAACATCTTCTCCTCAGTAACCAATGGGCAGATTTCAAACAAACTTGGCAGAAATATTCCTTGGGTGAACCTTTTCAAACCTTGTTTGTAGATTTTTCATTGAACCCCAAATATGGGTGTGGCAGGGCGGGACATCTTTTGACCTGAAAATCTTTAAACATCTTCTCTTCAGTAACCAATGGGCAGATTTCAAACAAACTTGGCAGAAATGTTCCTTGGGTGAACCTTTTCAAAACATGTAAGTTGATTTTTGATTGACCCCAAAATATTGGCATGGCAGGGCTCATTTTTAGCCTGAAATCTCTAAACATTTTCTCTTCAGTAATCAATGGGTGGATTTCAACCAAACTTGGCAGAAATATGTAATTGGTGACCCTTCTTAAAATTTGTTAATGGATTTTTGATTGACCACCCCCCCCCCCTCCCCAAATATAGGTGTGGCAGGTCGTGTTTATTTTGAGCCCTAAATCTTTACACATATTCTCCTAAGTAACCAATGGGTGGATTTCAATCAAACTTGGCAGAAATGTTCCTTGGGTGACTCTCATGAAAACTTGTTTGTGGATTTTTTATTGACACCCAAATCAGGGGTGCCAAGGCAGGGCTTATTTTGAGCCCAAAATTCTTGAATGATATCTTCTCTTAAACCACTGGGCCGATATCATTTAAACTTTACCTTTACAATGTTCCTATGGTGACCCATTTAAAAAAATGGTTAGTGTAATTTTGATTGGCCCATAAATATGGGTGTGGTGGGGCGGGGCTTATTTTGAGCCCCAAATCTTTGAACGACATCTCCTGAATCACTCCGCCGATTTCAATGAAACTTTACCAGAATTTTCGTTGGGAGACCCTTTTCAAAGTAGGTCACAAAATTTTGATTGGCCCATAAATAAGGGCATTGGAGGGAGGGGCTTTTATTGAGTCTAAAATCTTTAAATGACATCTCCTCCTGAACCACTGGGCTGATTTCTATGAAAATTTACCTGAATGTTCCTTTGATGACCCTCTTCAAAAATTGTTCGCAAAATTTTGATTGGCTTATAAATTTGGGCATGGTAGGGAGGGGTTTATTTTGAGTCTCCTCAGTAGTGAATGGTTGGGCAGGGTCTATAATGACTTTAAATTCTCGGAATAACATCTTGGCTTCAACAATTAGGCAAATGTGAATGAAACTTTGCTAGAAAGTTACTTGGATTAAGTCCACTGGACCAATAAAATTCAGGTGTGGGCTATAGGGCCATTCTGGCCCTCTTGTTATATTTAAAGCTTTTCTCTACTGAAAGAAGATATTGGATATACACTGACTATCTGGAGCTCAACATCAGGAAAGAATTGAAGGCTGTTTAAGCAGTCTTCATTTCTTTTCTGAAGTTGATCCCATCACAAGAGGGTCTTTGGAACTGGTATCATTTAGTTTTAAGGGTCCTGGCTGCTTATATAATGAGTCTCAGACTCACAATATCTGCATCCCTTAAAACGGTGGTTGCGTCACAACTTGGATGGGAACGTTAATGGTCTTAAGAGTGAAAATAATTTACTTTGTAGCTCTAAGGTCTTTAATGGTCTCGTTATTTCTAGCATTGTAAGCTTGTTAGAAATACTTAATGAAACATTAATTTGACCTTTCCTTCATATTTATAAGAAATTACAAGTACATTTTGATTCAAAAAAAGATCTGTCCTTTATTATCTATATGATTTTCTTTTATTATCCCTTGTCATGCTGATTAAATTTTAGCAAAATTTGCATCAAAATCAAAGGGCAAAAAGCGCTGAAAGTACCAACTGTATGTCAATTTTTATTTGAAAAAACTAAATCTATGGACCATTCTTGTTTCAAAGTGAGAAACAGGTGGTGAAGACTAACATCAGACTGCACATAGTGCAGGCTGATGTTTGTCTATAGCTCCTGCCAAAGCAGGATAATTCCGGGTTCAGTATGACAGGGGTTAAAAAATAATCCCTTTGTGAAGTAGACTGCAAAGTCAGAATAATATTATTTAATTATGATGAAGGGAGATAACCTAAATTAACACAATTTATTTTATTTCATTTCAGATTGGGCGGTCCTCAGAGGAGCCAATAGACTTTATTGTAACGGATACCATACCAGGGCATCAACGAAATGAGAACGACACCGTTGCACAATCCACCATATCAAGATTTGCCTGCAGGATTCTCGTTGATCGAAACTTTCCATACGCTGCCAGAATCTATGCAGCAGGCTTCGACTCGGGTAGAAATATCTTTCTAGGGGTAAGCTAGGTTCAATCATTTGGGTTACTTTATTTTGAGATTTTTTATAGCTGTTCACTTTACTAACTGCATGTAAAGAAAAAAGCTGATTGTGCTTGAAAAAATGTTGGTAAAGAAAAGAGCTTTTGCTTTACTATATTTTCTGTAGAGATTGATGAAAATGCAGGAGAGGTGATAAGCACTTTTAGACTGTCTAAAAGTGAAAGCTCAATTGCTTTCTTTGTTAGCTCACCTGAGCCCAAAGCGCTCAATGTGAGCTTTTGTGACCCATGAATATCTGTTGTCAGTCTGGCTGTCTGTTCTTAACAATTCTTAAAAAAAATTCTCTTTTGAAACTATTGGACAGAATTACACCAAACTTCACAGATATAATCTTTGGGTCAAAATACTTCAAAGATACTGATGTTGCTTGGTAAATTTATGACATTACAAAATTTAGGGCGGGAATAGGAACAACATCTTTGTTTATGCTCTATATTAATGTTTAACAAGGAAGCTGATACAGTGTATAGGCCCAGACCGAGGATTTTTAAGTAAAAAAAGCCAAGCATGAATTTACTTATTAATCCTTGTTTTCTGGATTTGTCTGTTAACATATGCCTATAACGACGCAAATGGTACATTTTACGCAATAATCCAAAATAACATATTTAGAATGTCATCACTCATACTTTTTTGTTGCCCTGATAAAGTAGGTGATATGGAATGATGTGCAGGCTTGTCTTTGTCTACACCTTCTGCCTAGATGGAAAAATATCTAGTTCATTTTATCCCATATCATGCTATTCACAACATATGTCTGCTATACACAAAGCTTTTTACAAAAAGCAGACAGTATAGAATTAGATCAGCCTACACAGCCTTCCATGCACAGTCAGATTTTAGCCTACATTTTCAGCTGAGTGGAGAATTTTGTTGGTTTGGTTTAAATGTCCTTAAAGCTGATTATTTGTCAGAAGCAAATTTTAGATTCAGCAGGATAAGGTTTGATATGCAATAACAACCCTTTTATGGGAAATCTGAAGATGTTAAGTATATTTCATTGAATTTGCCATATATAGGTTTAAGATTCTTTCTGCATGTTATTTTGCCCTACAGAAACTGTCTGTTGAAGTGTTAATGATTTGATTTGAATGCTAAAGCATGACTGACAAATAGGATTAGGTAACCCCTTCTCTCATAAATGTTGTTTCAAATATGGGATTTGAAATGTCATAGTATTTTAATAGTGACACCTTCAATTAACTTGACATGAAAAAAAGTGAATATGAATTAGTCTTACATGAGTTGAGATTAATTCTTGATTTTGATTATGCATCATTATGAAATATGTATTGATTTTTAACCCTTGAAAATCCATATTCATGATTTAAGATCTTATGCACCTTTTCTTTTCTCCTATCAAGAAACAGATTAACTCTGGCCTCATTTGGTTAGAAATAATTGTGAGTAAGTAAACATTTAGTTTTCAATGATATTTTGTATGATTTATACCATATTTCCTCTAATAATAGCGCCCTCCCTAATAGTAGCACCCCACATTTTTTACTAAGATAACACACTTCAAATGTTTAGATTTTAGGAACTTCTTTAGACTTCTTCTCCAATTTGAGATGAATTTCCTCCAAACAATCATTAATTTAGCAGGATTGTTTAGAGGAAATTCACCTCAAATTAAAGGGCCTGAATGACATCAATTTCTGATTTTTTTCAAATCAGAAAATGCATACGAAATAAAAGCTCCCTGACCATGTTTTGTATAGCTCACCAGGAGCATTTATTAGGAGAAATACAGTAGGATGTTTTTTCCTAGTTGCATCCATATTTCATTGTCATCACTTTGAACTTGGACAAGGTTAAATTAGGGATGGTAACGAGTACCAATTTTACTAATCGATTACTTGTTCACCTTTCTGATTGAGTACTCGAGTACTCAGATAAATTTAATACCTTTTGATCATTAATTCTGTGTCTTCAAACAAAAATGGTTAAAATGATCTTTGATTGCTAAATTATCTGAAGAAACGGAAAATCGGTAAATGCATGAGTGTCATTTCTCCATAATATTACTAGGCGATTGGTTTGATATAAAATTTTTGCTAGAGGAAGATCAAGTGACTACAACATCGATAAAATTGCGTTTCAAGATTTTGGAACAACGATGCAACATTCTGAAAATCCAAGTAAATGTACCGTCCCTGATCAGGGTACCAAAGGTCGAAGGTGCGAAAAGTTACATGTGAAAAGTTACATAATAACATATATTGTTTGACAGCAAGAACAATGAAAGATGACACTTGATTGCAAATTCAGAAAAAATATCGACGGATTAGGAGATCGGCAGACGAACAGGTGTTGCATACATTATCTTTAGCCACACAGCGTTTCATATGAAAGATCGATATTTTGAGAAAATATGCAAATAAAGAGATTGAAATGAAGTTCGTATGATTTCATTTTTATCGGTTAATCAATTAGTGAAATTGGTAATAGATAATCGGACGTTCAATCCAGTACTCAATTAATCCAATACTTGTTCCCATCCCTAGTTAAAATTTGTAAAAAGCTGAACGGGTAAAATAGTGTATTGTCATTTCAGGAGAAAGCTGTGAAGTGGTATTCTGGGGAGGAGATAGATGGCCTTACCACCAACGGTGTGTTCATTATGCAGCCCCAGGGGAACTTTAATGGGAGTGCTGAGGCTGGGGTATGGAGGGAGGTCTCAGTAGGGGGTACAGTCTATGCATTAAGGGAGTCTAGATCAACTCCACATAAAAGTAATCAGGTGAGAAAAGTTCATTATTATGTGGTAAGATCGGGGTATGGAGGAAGGTCTCTATAGGGGGTACAGTCTATGCATTAAGGGAAT
Organism: Fragum whitleyi; assembly: GCA_948146395.1. NCBI lineage: Eukaryota > Metazoa > Mollusca > Bivalvia > Cardiida > Cardiidae > Fragum > Fragum whitleyi. The sequence goes on along the minus strand of OX411544.1, from coordinate 53,299,899 downwards.
CCAGGTCAATTATCACACAAAAGTAACCAGATAAGAAAAGTTTATTATTCAGTGCCGAGGCTGGGGTATGGAGGAAGGTCTCAGTAGGGTGCACAGTCTCATTATCTCCTTGTATTAAGGATGTATAGGTTAACTCCACATAAAGTGATCAGGTAAGATGGTGCATAATGAAGCCTCATGGGAATTAGAGGCTGGGGTATTGAGGTAGGTCCTAGTAGGGGGTACAGTCTTTGTAAAGGATGTCTAGGTTAACTCCAAATAAAGTGATTGGGTAAAGATATGTGCATTATCAGGGCTTACCCTGGGTCAAAATTTCTTTTAGCCAACCTTTTAGCCAAATCGAAAAACCTTTAGCCAAATTGACTACATTGCAGCCATTTTATTCTTCAAAGTTGACAAAACTTGTGATATTCTTTCTAGTAATATTTTTTCATGAACTATCAACTCTTTGTTCATTTCAAAACCATCATTTGATAAAAGAATATCAGTAGAATATTAAAATTCAAAGAATTGTATGCATTAAATCTAGATGTTGCAGCCTTTATAGAGCATACATTAAAACAATACTTGGTCAAATAGCTTAGTAACCAACTGTCTTAACTGTCAACAGGTCAATCAAAGGTGTGAAGGATTATCTCTCATATCAATTTGTTAATTGTTCTACCAATGATCTTAACACTTTTGATTTCTATTTTCTATAGATTTATGGACTTTACAAAATGATACTCATCCTGAGCCAGCATTTTAGCCAATTGAATTTTTCTGTAGCCAATTTTCCAGAATTTTAGCCAATGGCTAAATTGGCTAAGGGCAGAGTAAGCCCTGATTATTAATCCCCAGCGAATACGCCGAGGCTTTGGAATGCAGGTGTACTGAAAAAGAGAGACATCATGAAAGATATGTGAATGATGCAGCTCCTAGAAAACTTTGTTCAAATTGTTGAGGCAGAGTAATGGCATGAAGTCATATGAAGATGTTCAGTCTGTGTATTAGGGGAGTCTCTAGTCTACAAAAGTTATCATGGAAAGAAGTGGTGGAACTAGCAATTTTTAACATTCTAACAAATAAGTAAACAAATTAAGTATGGGTATTATCCAATTGCCTCTACTTTCCATTTCTTGTATGTATTGTCCTAATAAACACTCCTAGGAGCTATACATAACATGGTCAGGGAGGTTTTATGTAGTACGCATTTTCCTATTTAAAAAAAACATTATAATTTATGTCCTTTAGGCCCTTTTCCCTTTAATTTTTAGGTGAATTTCTTTAAAAGAATCTGTTTAGAGTAAATTCATCTCAAGTTAGAGAAGAAGTCTCAAAAAGTTACTACAACTTAGGCATTTGAATTGGGTTTTCTGAGTTAAAAATGCAGGGTTGCTAATAATAGGGAGGGCTCTATTATTAGAGGAAATACGCTACCTCTTTAAGTATGGCCAGTCTTAGACAAAAACAAACAAAGAAGAAAAAAACTAATATCATACACACTGAAAAGAGTTAACATGGTGCATCTCATGGCACCTGCAACAAAAAAAAGGTGTTGCATATTTCCCCCAAGATAAAAATATGCTGATTAATATAATTCTGGAATATCTATAAAATCTACATGATTGATAGGTATCAATACATGTTAACAATGAAGCCACAGTGGTGGAATTATCATTATAATCCCTTATCATGCTGAATAAAAACCTAACCAAAATTGCATTTAAAACAAGGCACTGAAAGGACTGGATGCACTTATTATGAACCAAAATTTATATTGAACAAAATGTTTTTAAATGTTTTTGTTTAAAAATGGAATATCAGGTGGTATAGACTAAGATGAGATTGCACATTTGTGCATTTATACCTCCTGCTTTAGGAAAAGCCAAGAATAACAAGATCAGAGTTATTATCATTGATTAATTGGATTAGAATAGATAAGATGATTGACATTTCTTCTATATGTAGTACAAGGAAGGATCTTTGATCTATTGATATTACAAGGAGATTATGCTTTCATGAATTCCCTAATGTTGTATAGACATTTGGGGTAATGTTGTTGGCCTTCACATAATTCTATGTATACTCTTTTTTAAGGGGTCAGCCAAAACCTACAACAAGTACCTATTCATTCAAAGGCCTTTAAGTCACACAAAGCCATTTAATTTTTTTCCTGATAAACGCTCAAGCATTGGCAACTAGGAGTGATCTTGCCAGCGTATCATCATCGTGCTATGCTTTATCACTGATTACTCAGTAATACAATTTGATGGCTCAGGGCAAAACAGCTGTAACTGTCTATAAATATGTTTTTGTGCTGAGCCATCGAATTGCTGCTTCAATCATGGAATAGAAAGAGAACCTGCTTCTGGTTGTCATTTTTCTATGACTGTTTAATAAATCATTCTTGAATGCAAGCACTGAAATTGGTCCAGTTCTATTTTATACAAATAGGCTAATTATAAAAGGGATGCCCCATACCTCTGTGTCAACAATTTTCAAGTGATTAAAGCTTTAGCAAAAAGAAAAAAAAATAAAAAAAAAAAAACAGGACAGTGCAGGATCAAACAATTGTGGCCAAATGATTTGTCACTGTAACAATAACAGAGTTCAGGATGAGTTTAACCCTTTTCATGCTGAATAAAAACCTTTGAAAAATGTTATAGTTGTGAGTCTGTATTAAATTTTATTTCAAAAATTTTATTTCAAAATTTTCCCAGTTTAAAAAGGAAAATCAAGTGGTAAAGACTAAGCTTCGACTGCCAAGATATGCAGGTTAGGTTTTGTCTATACTTCCTGCCAAAGGAGGAAGACTTTGGGTTCAGCATGACAGGGGTTAAAAACAAAGCAGAAAATTGGAAAGAAATGAAAATTGTTTATTTAATTCAGTAGCATCCTCATGAGGTTTTAGACTAAGATAGATAAAATATTGTATTAAATGATACACCTTACTAATGATGTAAATATGAATGAATACACATATTTTCGTTTTGAAAAAGGGTGTGAGTTAAGTGGAAATGCACTTGTGAAGGTCATTTATAGTTCAATTATAATTTCTTTTATTCATTGTTACAAACCTTCCTTCTCCGGAAATCCACTGTGGTGTACTGTATTTATGATGAGAATGATTAAGAGAACCTGGTCATAAAGATTATCATTGTCAAGGGCTCAATGCAACACTGTCCTACTATAAATAAATAAAGTCACTGAACAGAGTGTTGCCCCACCTCTTCCCCTATTAACAATTGATTGATTGAATTGAGTTTAACGCCGCTTTCAACATTTTTTCAGTTATATCGCAGAGGCTGGAGCACATAACAATGGTTTCCTTGCATTTCTATCACAAGTACAACCACCACATCCTTTCCTAGCCTCCAGCTGCTATCTCACATAGGTCTACGATTATCAACCCATTGGTGAGAGACAAATAGTTGGAAAGAATGAGTGCCACCGTTGGGGATTGAACCCGTGACCTCGAGATTGAAAGTCTGATGCGCTACCAACTGCACTATGACGGCGGCCCCAATATTAACAAAAGACAATTTTAATTACCTTTGATAGTTAACTTATTCAAGAGAGAGTATACCATAAAATTAATTAAAGATTACTACATTTTTCAAACCAACATCTTCCTCCCCCCCCCCCCCCAAAAAAAAAAATAAATAAATGAATAAATAAATAAAATTAAATAGCATTAGAATGATTCTTTCATGCTTTAACTCTTTTCTTGAATCCTCAACTAAATATTGATGACTCAAGACAACTCTGCATATTACATTGACAAAAACATAGTTTGAAAAAGAGGAATTACTTGAAACGAGCAATTTCACATAGTCTCACCCCATTAGAATTTGTACAACTATGTTTTCTATATAGCGGTACATGTTCTGGTCGACCACACTTGTTATCTGGTAATGGTTTAACCCATGTCATGCTGAATAAAATATCTGCTAAATTTTCATAAAATCAAAGTGCTGTAGGCAATGGGTGCACTAATTTTGAGTCAGTAGTTATTTTGAAAATATGATTATCAAACTTTTTACTTTAAAAAAGGAAATCATGGTGGTAAAGACTAAGATCAAACTGCACAAGTGTGCAGGCTGATCTCTGTCTATACCTCTTACCAAAGCAGTAATATTCCTGGTTCAGCAGGACAAGGGTTATAATCATCACGAGGCTTGTATCTTTCAATGCTTTGCATGTATTTTTGACTTGATTCAAAGATAACTTGTTTAAGGACTTTAGTTTGGACTCTGTGACATTCTTTTGGTGATGAACAAATCACAATAAATCCAGTTTATTCAAGCTGTAATAAGGATATTTTTGCCACCTGTTAATAATTGTTCATGATTGTTTCCTACATTTGTTTCAGATAATTGATGAAACTAACATTCTACAAGATGGTACGTTGATAGACCTGTGTGGGGCTACATTGTTATGGAGATCTGCGGCAGGGCTCATAGCATCTCCTGTAAGTAGGTTACAGGTAGCATCTTCTTGATGTCTATTGGAATCAAAATCATTCTAAATGTCTGGCTCAGTGATCCAATCAGGACAAATTTATTGTATAATGCCGGCCCCTGCATTGAAAGATTCGGGGCATATTGTGTTACCATTTTATGTCTGTCTTTTGGTCTGTCTTTTGGTCTGTATGTCTGTCAGTCTGCTAAACTTAACAGACAAACTTATCATTGTCAATTTCTTCAAAGCTATTCAAGATACACAGTTCATATTTGGCATGATGATAGATCTCCATAGTGCCCATGTACATATACCAAGTTAAAGGAAATGTGACAAGGTCAGAGTGAATTGTCAAGGTCAAAGATTTAAAAAAATCTGTGTCAGGGGCATTGTTGTTTCACTAACACATTTTGTTTGTCTGGGTGATATGGATGTAAGATATAGCAGGTAATTATGAAATTATCAGTAATTATCTATTGTAAGTCACAGAAATATGAGCCTGTGTGTGGCATTTCCAACAATTTGAAATGCTTGTGAGTTGCAAACATTGGGTGGTGTATACTACTATACTACCTACTGTGAACATAATGTTACCTGATTGTCTACTGATACTTTGAGACCTTATCTATCTACTAAGCACATAGTGAAGACTCTGGCCAGACTGTACAGATGCACAGGCTGGTCACAGTCTTTATTTGCGCATATTTGAAATTGTTGGAAATCTCACACACAGGCTAATATCATACAGTGGGATCTAAATTCCAATCAAATTAAATAGCTTTTTGCACAAAACACTTGATTTTCAGAACAAATAGTTTCTCCTGAATAAGATTATGGTCAAATTAAGCAAAAAGTTGACAATTTACAGGTGTAATTAATTGGAATCCAATATGTTAACTTCATAACTAGTACAAATTCTAGATGTTATAAACAAGTATATACATAATAACAACACAACACAAGAATATACACAACACTATCAATCATTTGATTGAGCCTTTATCTTTATATCTTTCAGAGTGAACGGGAGTTTGAAAACATGGTGGATGACCTAAATGCAGGAAGACCTCAGTGTCCAGTGGGTCTGATGACCCTTGTGTTACCCAGAAAAGGGACTTTAGGGATCAATGATAAACAGCCCTTTGTGTATATTAAATGTGGGCATGTACATGGTCAACATCAGTGGGGCCAGGCAAATGATAATGATGGCAGAACATGTCCACTCTGTCTTACAGTAAGTTGGGAATCTGCTTTGAATTTATCAACATCTGTGGAACAAAGCTAATATTGATTTTCTCAGTTTTTGTTCATCTGTAACAGAAAGTCAAAGGTAATACTACGGTCAACATAATGAACCTTTTTAATAAAGAAAAGGCTAATACTTTTTAATGTCATTGAAGAAAAAGCTTTGGAAATCAAACATTGTGGATAATGAAGAACTTGCTTGTTTCTACTATATACCTAAAGGAAAATACATAAATGAAATGAAATTTCAAGAAATTACTTGCATACTTCTGGAATGAATTAGTTCCATAAATATTTGAATTTATGAACTGTTTTATACCATAAGGAATTTATAGGCATAACAATTGACGTGTCATTCAAGGATGATATAATATGGCTATCCTATACCCATACATGTACATCTAAAAAATTGTCTTCAACTTCTTAGAATTTGGACCAGTCATAAAGCTTGCCATCTGATAATGTGGTTAACAGTTTCTAGTTGCTTCAGTACATAAGTACAGTGGAATCCTCTGAATTTACAATTCTGATGATAGCAACTCACAGCTTAATTGCAGCTGACTCTGTGCACTAATAAAAGATTAAAAAAACAATTATCTCCTGTTGATAGCAACTTCTGGATAATAGCAACAAAAGGATTCACCCTTATTATGCTCCCCGAAGGGAGAGCATATAGCTGCTGCTTCGTCTGTCCGTCCGTAATCCTGTCCGTCCGTCCATCCTCCATAACCCTTGGGCCAAATCAAATGAAACTTACCATATGAACTCCCTATGATAAAGTGTTGATGCATCTGTGAAGGTTTTCTGATTTGAGGCCTCGTCACGGGAAAAGGGGACTTAGGGTAAAAAACAGTTTTTCCCAAATTTCTCCTAGTCTAACTGTCAGAATTTAGTGAAATTTCATATTTGAGTAGCAAATCAGATGCCCTTTACTTTAAACAATTTGAAATTAATGTAAAAAAAATATATCATGGAAAAAGGGGGCTAAATGTTTGTTACCTTTACGCTAGCGCATAAAATACATTTTTTCTTTCATTTCTCCTAGTCTTATGCTCAGAATTTGATGAAATTTCACATTTCAGTAGCAAATCAGATGCCCTTTACCATAAACTATTTGAAATTTGTGTCTAAAAATATGTCATGCAAAAAGGAGGTTTAATGTTTGTTACCTTTATGTTTGCTGTATAAGATTACACCTTATTTGAGTCCTTGCAATCTGACCACAGAGCATATCTCCTAAAGTATAATAGCTATCAACTTGAAACTTTATGGGTGGATAGATGTCATGGAGGAGAAGTGCTATGCACAAGAACTACAACTCTTGCTTGCATAATTTTGGAGTTATTGCCCTTTGTTATTTTTGATACTTAGATTATGTCTGGAGCATATCTCCTAAAGTATAATAGCTATCAACTTGAAACTTTATGGGTGGATAGATCTCATAGAGGAAAAGTGCAGTGTACAAGAACTGCAACTCTTACTTGCATAATTTTGGAGTTATTGCCCTTTGTTATTTTTGATACTTAGATTTGTTTGGAGCATAATTCCTAAAGTATAATAGCTATCAACTTGAAACTTTATGGGTGGATAGATCTCATGGAGGAGAAGTGCGTTACACCAGAACTATAACTCTTGCTTGCATAATTTTGGAGTTATTCTCCTTTGTTATTTTTAATACTTAGATTTAATAGGAAGCAAATCTTTGACAGTACTAAAGAATCTTTTATCTATTAGGCTTCAGTTTACTAATCAAACTTTTTTCGCGGGGGATGTCCATGTCCAACATGGCTTTTGTTTTTGTGACAATGCCTTATTCGGGGAGCATAATCCGTCTCTGACGGCTCTTGTAATACATGTATTTCCCTCTTATTTTCAGGTTAGTCCATTTGTAAAGTTGAAGATGGGTGGAGAGTTGAGTCTGTATGTTGATAATGAACATCCAACACATTGTTTCAGTCCCTGTGGTCATATGGCTTCAGAAAAAACAGTCAAGTAAGTACAGAATATAGAATAGTTATTGATATGACTGGTTGTCCTTTGTCATATTGAACCTGGAACATACAAAACATACTGGTGCTGGAGGTTCAAAGATCAGTTAGTACATATGTATAACTCATTACAAAACAGTTGTAACTGCCTATATATTCATAGGCAGTTACAACTGTTTTGTGCTGATCCATGGGTAAATGAAGGATTAATGTAGCGAAAGAATCCTTTTTGTCCTATTATTTTGGAGTAGTTATATAAAAGACAACCCACTATCAGTTTTTCCATACAAAGGAAGTTAAGTTTTGTCTGGACTGAAACATTTATTTTCCCCACTTTTGACATGAACAAAAAGTACCATTTTTAGCTCCACTGGCTGAAAGTGAGTTTTCTCAGATTCTAATAAATGGATACCAACCAAATTTTACATGAATGATCCTTGGGTGAACCTTTATCAGTCTACAAAAAATCATTGTGATCAGATGGAAAATATGCATTTTATGGGCGGAGGTCATTTCTCTATATGTTATATAGTGGAAACTTTGAAAATCATTTTCTTAGAATGTAAGTCATGGATATCAACCAAATTCCACTGGAACAATCCTTGAGTGACCTTTTATCAGTCTACATAAAATCATTGTGATCGGATGAAAAATATGCATTTTATGGGCAGAGGTCATTTCTCTATATATTATATAGTGGAAACTTTGAAAATCATTTTCTCAGAATGTAACTGATGGATATCAACCAAATTCCACTGGAACAATCCTTGAGTGACCTTTTATCAGTCTACGAAAAATCATTGTGATCGGATGAAAAATATGCATTTAATGGGCAGAGGTCATTTCTCTATATGTTATATAGTGGAAAATTTGCAAATCATTTTCTCAGACTCTTATTGTTGGATATCAATCAAATTTCACTGGAAAGATCCTTGAGTGAACCTTTATCAGTGTACCAAAAATTATTTTGATTGGATGAAAAATATGCATTTTATTGGTGGAGGTCATTCCTTATTTTTTGGTATGATCTTTGGGTGACTTTGAAAGTCATTTTCAACATCAGTAGAACCCCAAATATCTAAAAATCTAGTCAAAACATTTAATTGCTTTTACAAGAATTTCAAGCCTGTGGAGCGACTCAAGCCAATCATGGCTTTCTAGTTTATTTGAATTCTGAGTTAAAGATTACATTTCATATAGAGATATTTCATTTGCAAATACAGTAAAATCTCAGTCATTCGCACGCCGGTGGTTCGTAGGTATGTGTTGGTTCGTATACATTCTTTGGTCCCGATTTTTTCCCTCTTTATCTTTGTAAGAAGGCTCTGAGTAATTCGCACGTGGGTGGTTCGTAGTTCGTAGCCCGTGTCAAGTCCTGAGAGTTTTCAAATGACACAAATTTATATGTTTAATCTGTCCTAGGTGTAACAATAGATATATACCTTGATTTTCACACCTGTTGATTGGTATTAATCAAAGTTATTGTTTTGCGTTAATATTTACAGGCACTGTTTGATTTGTAATTTTCGGCGGGTTTAATCGAATAAAGGATCAATCAGTGACCTTAATATTTGTATTTCATCTGGCATTCTCATACCCATCATGCATAAATGAATGTGCAAATCTTGGTAGACTCTATTGTAAAAATGACTTCCACACAGATTCATCATAATGCCAAGATTTCATCATCCACTGAATGAGTACTCAAAGTGATTTGATCCAAAGGGAAAACACTCTGATGTAGTTAATATTTGGCATGTAAATAATTGCCGAAATTACTTTATTTAGGATTTAAATATGGACAAAACAAAAGATGATTATTGTTCAAGGGATATTTATTGCGTCCTTACTCTCTACAAAATGGTCTCGTTAGAACTTGATTTAAAACATATTCCATAGAACCTTAGAATTAAGCTACAAATAAAGGGTACCTTAAGACCATGTCCGATCTGAGCCATCAAAAGACTACCGACCGCTTGACATTGGTTGGTTCGTACTATGTTTAGTTCGTATAAATTGTCCCGGTCCCTTGAGATACGAACCACCGAGACTTTACTGTATTTGAATGTAAAAAGAATATTGCTATTGACAAATTCATTGGAGAGACTAAGGCAACTCCAAGAAAGGGTAATTGTAAATTTTGATAAACTGTTTTTCAAGAAGCCTCTTTGGAATATTTTGAAAATAACAGTTTCGCTTCCAAAAGAGTTGATATTTGGTCTCTTTTAACCAAACACCGTTAAGATTTCTTAATACAGCCTCATATATACATGTACTGAACAACAATAGTGAGGCATCACCCTCTCAATGAAAAATAATTCTGCCAATAAAGTTCTTTGATAGATATTAGACAATTATACAGTTTTACCGAACCTTTTCTTACAGATACTGGTCTCAGGTTGCAGTACCCCATGGTTGTCAAGGCTTTCATGCCATTTGTCCATTTTGTGCCACGCCACTAGACGAGGATCCGTGTATTGTTAAACTTATATTCCAAGACTATACAGACTGATGAACATACACAGAAACAAGCTTTCCATGTACATCATGGCATTTGAGTTGTGAACCTTCACAAAAGTGTCTACCATATTTTCTGTAATAAAGTGTTTTTAGCTCACCTGAGCACGAAGTGCTCATGGGAGCTATTGTGATCGATCGTTGTCCGGCGTCCGTCTGTCTGTCTGTCCATCTGTCCGTCTGTCCGTCACGGCGTCAACTTTTTCTTTAAACGACATCTCCTCCTAAACTTATGGGTCAAAATCAACCAAACTTGGCAGAAATATTCCTTGGGTGGTCCCTTATGAAAATTGCTCAAATGGAAAGGATCTGTGCCATATCACGGGAAAAGGGGCCTTAATGACAAATTTCTTGTTTTCACTCTAGAAGCCACAAATACGGTCCAATCTTCATGAAACTTGGTCAGAATGTTTGATAGGTCATGAGGATAAGGTCTATTGAAAATGGGAAGGATCCGTGCCATTTCACAGAAAAAGCCGCCTTAATGACAATTTTGTCAACAATATCTTTAAACGACATCTCCTCCTAAACTTACGGGTTAAAATCAACCAAACTTGGCAGAAATATTCCTTGGGTGGTCCCTTATGAAAATTGCTCAAATGGAAAGGATCTGTGCCATATCACGGGAAAAGGGGCCTTAATGACAAATTTCTTGTTTTCACTCTAGAAGCCACAAATACGGTCCAATCTTCATGAAACTTGGTCAGAATGTTTGATAGGTCATGAGGATAAGGTCTATTGAAAATGGGAAGGATCCGTGCCATTTCACAGAAAAAGCCGCCTTAATGACAATTTTGTCAACAATATCTTTAAACGACATCTCCTCCTAAACTTACGGGTAAAAATCAACCAAACTTGGCAGAAATATTCCTTGGGTGGTCCCTAATGAAAATTGCTCAAATGGAAAGGATCCGTGCCATATCACGGGAAAAGGGGCCTTAATGACAAATTTCTTGTTTTCACTCTAGAAGCCACAAATACGGTCCAATCTTCATGAAACTTGGTCAGAATGTTTGTTAGGTCATGAGGATGCAGTCTTTTGAAAATGGGAAGGATCCGTGCCATTTCACAGAAAAAGCCACCTTAATGACAATTTTGTCAACAATATCTTTAAACGACATCTCCTCCTAAACTTATGGGTCAAATTCAACCAAACTTGGCAAAAATATTCCTTGGGTGGTCCCTTATGAAAATTGCTCAAATGGAAAAGATCCGTGCCATATCACGGGAAAAGGGGCCTTAATGACAAATTTCTTGTTTTCACTCTAGAAGCCACAAATAATGTCCAATTTTCATGAAACTTGGTCAGAATGTTTGTTAGGTCATGAGGATGAAGTCTATTGAAAATGGGAAGGATCCGTGCCATTTCACAGAAAAAGCCACCTTAATGACAATTTTGTCAACAATATCTTTAAACGACATCTCCTTAACTTACGGGTTAAAATCAACCAAACTTGGCAGAAATATTCCTTGGGTGGTCCCTTATGAAAATTGCTCAAAATGAAAGGATCCGTGCCATATCACGGGAAAAAAGGGGCCTTAATGACAAATTTCTTGTTTTCACTCTAGAAGCCACAAATATGGTCCAATCTTCATGAAACTTGGTCAGAATATTTGTTAGGTCATGAGGATGAAGTCTATTGAAAATGGGAAGGATCCGTGCCATATCACGGAAAAAGGGGCCGTAATTACAATTTTGTCAACAATATCTTTAAACGACATCTCCTCCTAAACTTATAGGTTAAAATCAACCAAACTTGGCAGAAATATTCCTTGGGTTGTCCCTTATGAAAATTGCTCAAATGGAAAGGATCCGTGCCATATCACGGGAGAAGGGGCCTTAATGACAAATTTCTTGTTTTCAGTCTAGAAGCCACAAATAATGTCCAATTTTCATGAAACTTGGTCAGAATGTTTGTTAGGTCATGAGGATGAAGTCTATTGAAAATGGGAAGGATCCGTGCCATATCACAGAAAAAGCCGCCTTAATGACAATTTTGTCAATAATATCTTTAAACGACATCTCCTAAACTTATGGGTTAAAATCAACCAAACTTGGCAGAAATATTCCTTGGATGAACCCTTATGAAAATTGCTCAAATGGAAAGGATCCTTGCCATATCACAGGAAAAGGGCCTTAATGACAAATTTCTTGTTTACACTCTAGAAGCCACAAATATGGTCCAATCTTCATGAAACTTGGTCAGAATGTTTGTTAGGTCATGAAGATGAACTCATTTGAAAATGGGAAGGATCCATGCCATATCACGGAAAAAGGGGCCTTAATGACAATTTTGTCAACAATATCTTTAAACGTCATCTCCTCCTAAGCTTATGGGTCAAAATCAACCAAACTTGGCAGAAATATTCCTTGGGTTGTCCCTTATGAAAATTGCTCAAATGGAAAGGATCCGTGCCATATCACGGGAAAAGGGGCCTTAATGACAAATTTCTTGTTTTCACTCTAGAAGCCACAAATAATGTCCAATTTTCATGAAACTTGGTCAGAATGTTTGTTAGGTCATGAGGATGAAGTCTATTGAAAATGGGAAGGATCCGTGCCATTTCACAGAAAAAGCCACCTTAATGACAATTTTGTCAACAATATCTTTAAACGACATCTCCTTAACTTACGGGTTAAAATCAACCAAACTTGGCAGAAATATTCCTTGGGTGGTCCCTTATGAAAATTGCTCAAAATGAAAGGATCCGTGCCATATCACGGGAAAAAAGGGGCCTTAATGACAAATTTCTTGTTTTCACTCTAGAAGCCACAAATATGGTCCAATCTTCATGAAACTTGGTCAGAATATTTGTTAGGTCATGAGGATGAAGTCTATTGAAAATGGGAAGGATCCGTGCCATATCACGGAAAAAGGGGCCGTAATTACAATTTTGTCAACAATATCTTTAAACGACATCTCCTCCTAAACTTATAGGTTAAAATCAACCAAACTTGGCAGAAATATTCCTTGGGTTGTCCCTTATGAAAATTGCTCAAATGGAAAGGATCCGTGCCATATCACGGGAGAAGGGGCCTTAATGACAAATTTCTTGTTTTCAGTCTAGAAGCCACAAATAATGTCCAATTTTCATGAAACTTGGTCAGAATGTTTGTTAGGTCATGAGGATGAAGTCTATTGAAAATGGGAAGGATCCGTGCCATATCACAGAAAAAGCCGCCTTAATGACAATTTTGTCAATAATATCTTTAAACGACATCTCCTAAACTTATGGGTTAAAATCAACCAAACTTGGCAGAAATATTCCTTGGATGAACCCTTATGAAAATTGCTCAAATGGAAAGGATCCTTGCCATATCACAGGAAAAGGGCCTTAATGACAAATTTCTTGTTTACACTCTAGAAGCCACAAATATGGTCCAATCTTCATGAAACTTGGTCAGAATGTTTGTTAGGTCATGAAGATGAACTCATTTGAAAATGGGAAGGATCCATGCCATATCACGGAAAAAGGGGCCTTAATGACAATTTTGTCAACAATATCTTTAAACGTCATCTCCTCCTAAGCTTATGGGTCAAAATCAACCAAACTTGGCAGAAATATTCCTTGGGTTGTCCCTTATGAAAATTGCTCAAATGGAAAGGATCTGTGCCATATCACGGGAAAAGGGGCCTTAATGACAAATTTCTTGTTTTCACTCTAGAAGCCACAAATAATGTCCAATTTTCATGAAACTTGGTCAGAATGTTTGTTAGGTCATGAGGATGAACTCATTTGAAAATGGGAAGTATACGTGCCATATCACGGGAAACAGGGCCTTAATGACAATTTTCTCGTAAGAGCTCCAAACGCCACAAATATAGTCCAATCTTCATGAAACTTGATCAAAATGTTTGCCAGGTCACAAGAATGAACTCTGTTGAAAATGGGAAGGTTCATGCCATATCATAGGAAATGGAGTCTTAATGATAATTTACTTGAAATATCAGGTGAGCGATTTAGGGCCCTCAGGGTCCTCTTGTTCTCGATAGTAGCTCTCTCCTATTTACCATGAGGAACCTGCCCTGTATTCAGGATGATAAAATGTGCAAACTGTTTGTAAATTATACCTAGCTTTGCATGCAAAGTGAGGTATAAATTGCCAAGTGTTTGCGCTGTTTTGTCTTCCTGACTGCAAGGCTGTATTAGTTGTTTGAAATTACACAAATTTAAAGAATTTTGTGATTAATTCCCTCTTAACAATCAGTTTAGTAAGAGCTTGGAGGAAATTCAAGTGAAATACTAATTCAAGATGATTTCCCTCCCACTAATCATTTAAATCATTATTTGCAAAAAGACATGAATTTGATACATAATTTGGTTCAAAAAATGGGACAAAATACAGGCTCTGAGCTTATGTTTTGGACCGCTCTTGGTAATGTTAGAAGAAACTCTCTATGTGTCTTTTAATACAAAGATAACAAAAAGATTGTTATCATGGTAGACTTTTATAAAGGTTTATCTTTTCCAATGTGGTACTGTCACTACTGTGTACACTTTTTCCTGTGATTTTCACTTTGCTTCAGCCAAAAAATAGGTGCTTGTTTGCTCTTCTCTAAGAAAGTAAGACCTTTTATACAGGAAGGGACTGTCTTGCAAAACCAGCTTTGATATCAGGGTACAAGAATGTTTGAGGAGGGTTTTTTTTTTAGGAAAATGTGTAGTTTTGAAAATATTATATAATTATTTGAGAGATAATTTTAAGTTTATGAGAAAAATGTAGGTTTAATTGTGTATATTAGAAATATGATATCAGGGCCAATTTCTAATGTTCTAGAACCTCATCCTTTCCAAATGATGTTCCCATTGGGAATCTCTTTCAATATGGAGAATTCTATTTGTATGCCTTATTTTCTGTTCCCTTAAACAAGCATGGACAGTCTTTACATGTATAATTGGTCTGAAATAATTTTTTACTAAAACTTTTTTTACATTCACTGCTGCTATAGCTCTTGCCAAAGAGTTTGACTTATAGAAGCAAATTGGCTGTTTTGTCCTTGTCACAATTATTCCAGGGTTTCAAAGATATGTCAATGGGTCTTCTTTGTGAAAATTGGACAAACAAAATTTGACAAGCTTAGAATAGGAATTGAAAAACAAACACACAAATAAGTAATAATGGATAAATGTTTATGGTAATCAAATTTTTTCACAAACATTTGGAGTTTAAGATGTTACTGGAGAAAAAACTTATAGGGCTAGAAATACTTGCAACTATGAGGTGCTTATTGATATGATGTCAGTTAAAAGCTATAAATGTCTCAAAAAAAAAGCTGAACAAGTAAGTAATACTTGCAACCATAAGTTTCCCAATCTCACTCAAAATCTCAATGGTCAAGTAAGGTATGCAGCTTGAGTCCAATATATTAAGTTTTAAAGTAAACCCCAGAGAAAAGATTGCATTTGTTACTAATTTACAAGTGTATTTTCCTAAAAACTCTAGTAACAATGATGTATCTTTGAGCCCTGTTGATCACTTCACTTTGTTCACAATTTAGACAGGGCCCAGTGATTAAATGTTTTTCTTAGGTATTGAAGGTTTTGAGGGTTAGATAGCATATTCTTTACTGGAGATAAGGGCAATGTTGTCTAAAGGGCCAATGTCAATAATTGTTCATTGTACAGTCGAAATCGCTCAAATGACCACTTCTATTAAGCGACCATTTTTATTAAGCAACCATCATGAAAAGACCCTTCACAGTAAGCAAATTCCACATTCTTCAATGAAAAATTGGTTATCATTGATCTTATGATGTTGGAATCCATTAGAATCGTCTCAATGAGATGATTCTAACGGGTTCCAACATCACAGGATTCAGTATGAATTATGTGACAAACTACATACGATATCTAAATGACCTTATTTATCTGTCCTGAAATATTGTATTAAGCAACCATTTACTTAAGCAACCACTTTTTAGTGGTCCCCTTAGTGGTCGCTTAACACAAGTTTTATAGATATGCAGTAGGCATTTCAACAGTGTTGCCCAACTACTGGAATGTCACTGTTAATGACTCTGAAGATGAATTGATTTCATTATTCCTAGATAATTTTCTAACACAATAGAATAGATTTAACATGTATTATCTGAATACATTCCATGATATTAAATATGTTGCTCTTGAGTGGATGGTCAATCAAATTGAGTGGATCGTATATTAGATTTAGATATGGTGAAGAATATAGTTTAGATTATTTGACATGAGAGTGACTTTTATGAAAATTTGTTCAGATATCAATAAATGTTACATCTGATCAATTATGAGTGATTATACATGTATATCAAATAGTGTTTGTATACAAAATCCCATGAAAGGATGTGCAATTATGAGTTAAAATGATCAAGGTCTAAGATTATGAAATCTGTCTCATTCTAAACTGAGAATTATCTCAAATTTAGAATTTTGATAAATGTATGAATATAAAAGATAATGTCAATAAGTTGTTATTTATAATAACTTATTGATGTTATCTTTGTAGTTCATACATCGATATAAGTATAGCAGCAGAATTACAGCTTTAATATTGAGTTGAAATTTTAGAACATTTTGAGTTAAGAGAGAGAAATGTTTTATAATCTGAGGCCCAGATCTTTGTCCCTTGAGCATTGTGACTGAATATTGGGGCCTGAGATTATAGATTTTTTGTCATGCCCATGAGCAAATTTTCTGAACTTTCATCTTGAGATTGAAGCTTTGATTCTGTAGTAACAATGTAACTAACATATAGTCATAAAAAGATAATATTGATAAGTTGTTATCAATAACAACTTATTAATATTATATCTTTTGCTCATCAGAGAAGAGGGGGTATATTGCTTTGTACTTTACAGTCAGTCGGTCAGTTGAAAGACTTTCTTTTCTGTACAGAGCATAAAAAGTATGCAAGCTTGAATCATGAAATTTTACATGTGGATAGATCTCATTAAGAAGACGTGCAGTGCACAAGAACCATATCTCTACTCATCATATTTTTTTGAGTTATTGTCCTTTTTTGATTGACAAAGAATAGGCCATTAACCTGCTCTTATGAAAGGCATAAATGCTTTACAAATATCTCTTGTTCATTTAAAGAATGAGAAAAGATTTATAATCTAGGGACTAGAAGTTTACTTTATCAATTTATGATAGAAATTATATTTATCTCAGATTATGATAGATATTTGAAAATTGATGAAAGTTTGTGTAAATGGTCATTTTGCTTTGTTATAGATATGTGATACAGTTAACAACATTGTGAAATTGACAAGGTGGATGGTTTTGGAATGATTTAGGAATGAAATTTGATGAGTGTATGGAGCGAGTTTTGGGTGAATTTAATGGGAGGTTATCCAATGTCACAAATTTTGTTTTAGCAATATTGATTACCTCCCTTTAATAAAATATGCAAACAAGTTCTTTAAATAGCTTCATATTATTTCAAGAACCTTATAGACGCTTACAATTTGAATAATGTCAGTGAAATCATTATTTTTCTCTATCAAAATTTATTTTGAATGATGTTTTTGATTCTATATTTTTCAATGGGTTTGAGCGTTTTTGAATGGTTTGAGTGAGTGTTTGGAATGAATGATTGGAGCGCTGAGTGAGCCATTAAGAATGGTTTTGATCGAGATGAGTGTCAATTTCACAATGTTACTATCTGTAAGAAATGTTGATTATTTTGATTTTTTGTTCACTTTGTTGATTTTGCCTTTGTCAATAACAGTACCTCATTAGTTCTGTTTTGTTGACCTAATTAGTATTTTATCATCTTTAGTTGACTGAAATCTTGTAACTTCAACTCAAAATAAAGCTGGAGTTACAAGGTTTTGGTCTTCAAATGATGATGTGATTGTTTACTACTAATACCTCATGCCTACAACTTAATTTAATCATGGTAACAAAGAAATAGTGCCTGGTTAGGCTTCAACTTGAAAATTACTGTTACAAAATATATATTATCAATTTTAACCCTTACTATGCTTAATTAAAATCTTTGCAAAATTGCATTTGATTCAAATTACGTAAAGCTCTGAATGCACTTATTGTGAATCAGAAAATAATCCAAAGCTATCAATTTTAAGCTAATCTGGTTTAAAAAGGATAATCAGGTGGTGTTGACTAAGATCAGACTGCACATGTGTGCAGGCTGATCTTTGTCTTTAACTCCTGCCAAAGAAGGAATATTCCAGGTTTAGCATGACCAGGCTTAATGAAAAAGGATTAGCAAGTGTCTATGATTGAATGCTCTCTGCTTTTGGTCAGTAAAGTTAAAGAAAAATTGTTAAACACATTATTATATTTAATATCAAGGACGTAACTACCATTACACAAATTACACAATTGTGTAATACAATTTAATCCTCTTTTGAAAAAAAAAAGGATGATGAATGATCAAAACACTGTTACTACAGCTTATTGAAGTTGTAGTTAAGATGTTTTGATTATTAATCAACACTCAAATCATAAAAGTTAGGTGAGGAAAGTGGATGGCATTCATCTTTTGTCATAGTCCACATTTTGTCTTAATCCTATGATTATATTCTTTGGTGGTCACCTTCTGACTGCTTAATAATTTCAAAATCCTAATTACGTCCATGAATATGTTGATGATGCTACTATGTTTTATACATGAATTAGTCAAGTTTGTATTACATTAGTCCTTAACTATAAGACAATGCAATTTCTTTTACAAATTAATAAAATCCGTCATTCTGTCTCATTTTCATTTTGTATTAATCTCTCTTGTAATAGAAAAGCCTAGTAACTACAGCTTGAACTAAGCCGCAATTGAACTTCTTATTCATTTCTTTTCCAACCTCCTCCATTTGATTAACATTTTGACAGTCAAGAACTCTGAAAGGATTTAGATGTCAATTCTGTTGTCAGTTTTTAATGAAATAAAAGGTTATGGTATTTTAAAAACAAAGATATTATTGAAAGAAAATTCTGTGAAATGAGGAACTTCTTCTAACCCCAATTATGTGGGTTTTTTCTCAATAAAGAAATAGTATTTGTAAATTTTTAATGTTTGGGGAAGGATAAGCAAGCAATAACATTTATGTTAAGATTGAAGATAATTGGAGGGGATAGAGGTCAGTAGTATGATGACAGATATTCCCAGAGCTTTGTTAATGCATTGTCGATGGGTCACCAAAATATCATATCTATAGCTTTTTCAAAGCTGTATTTTGATGGCTCATTGCAAATAAGTTGGAACTGCCTATATAATAATAGGCAGTTACTACTGTTAAACACTTAGCCATCAATGTATGATGTTTTTGTTTGCCTGCCGATGACTTGTAGCTACCCTGTGTTCAAATTACCTAGCTGTTCATATGTTGATTTTTCTTGCTCATAACTGGTTTAAGGGCACACTGCGTTGGTTATTATATACAAGTATTGCCTGTGTCATTTAGAGTTGCTTTGTTTAATTGTTGATATTTTATGACATAAAATCTTAGAAATTTTCCACTTTGGAAGAAATTCAAAAGTTTATTATCAAATGAGGGGCTGTTTTATCTCATTTGAGTGTATTAATAAAGGAAAAGTTCTTAAATATGGTAAAATTATAAAAAGATGATATTGAATTAAAGAATACTGAATGTAATGGATATCAAGTATGTTTATTGTTATGTTCTTCTTACTATGGTCTCTGTAAATTATTTTTGTACATTGTATTATGTTTACATTGATATTTTGTATATTTCTGTTATGTTTCTTACCCATTGTGAAGATTTTGAATAAATTGCCCGTATATTCAGTGTAGATATTGAGGGCTCAGCGCGAACAGTTGTAACTCCCTATAAATATATAGGGAGTTACAACTCTATTGGGCTGAGCCATCAATATTAGCTTGGCTCTTTTTAGCTCACCTGAGCACAACGTGCTCAAGTGAGCTATTGTGATCACCTTTTGTCCGGCGTCCGTGCGTTGTGCGTCGTCCGTCAACAATTTCTTTAAACGACATCTCCTCCTAAACTACTAGGCCAATTTTAAGCAAACTTGGCAGAAATGTTCCTTAGGTGGTCCCCTTTAAGAATTGCTAAAAGAATTGAAATCGGTGAAAAACTCTGGTTGCTATGGCAACCAAAGTTAAAAATTTAAGAAAATCTTTAAAATTCTTCTTCTTCTGAACCAGCAGCGCTACAGCCTTGAAATTTGGCATGGATGATCAGCTCATAGACCTTAATAAAAATAGCTTAAATCATATCTTTTGGGCCACCAGGTGCGGAGCACCAGGGGGGAGGGGGTAGTACTTCTGGTAAATTTTGTAATCTTTAACCTTCTTCTTCTTCTGATCATGAAGGCCTACAGCCTTAAAATTTTGCATGTATGATCACCTCATAGACCTTCATAAAAATAGCTAAAATCATATCTTTTGGGCCACCAGGTGCGGAGCACCAGGGGGGAGGGGGTAGTACTTCTGGTAAATTTTGTAATCTTTAATCTTTTTCTTCTTCTGAACCAGGAGACCTTCAGATTTGAAATTTGGCATGGATGATCAGCATATTGACCTTTATAAAAGAAGCTAAAATCATGACTGTAGATTCACCAGGTGCGGAGCACCAAGGGGGAGAGGGTAGTACTTTTGTGAAAATTTTGTAATCTTTAACCTTCTTCATCTTCTGAACCACAAGCCCTACAGACTTGAAAATTGGCATGGAGGATCAGCTCATAGACCTTAAAAAATAGCTTAAATCAAGACTGTAAAGCCACCAGGTGCGGAGCACCAGGGTGGAGGGGGCAGTACTTTTGTGAAAATTTTGTAACTTTAATCTTCATCTTCTAATGAACCAGGAGCCCTACAGACTTCAATATTGGCATGGATGATAAGCATATGGATCTAAAATAAAATAGCTAAAATCATGAATGTAGGGCCACCAGATGCGGAGCATTAGGGGGCAGGGGGTAGTACTTTGTATCAATTTTGAAATCTTTAACCTTATTCTTCTCCTGGATCAGGAACCCTACAGACTTGAAAATGTCATGGGTGATCAATATATTGACATTAATAAAAATAGCTAAAATCATGACTGTAGGGTCACCAGGTGCTGAGTGTCTTGGAGAGGGGGTAGTACTTTGGATCATTTTTGAAATCTTTAAACTTCTTCTAATGAGCCAGGAGTCCTACAGACTTGAAAATTGGTATGGATGATCAGCATATGGACATATATTGAATTAGCTAAAATCATGACTGTAGATTCACCAGGTGCAGAGCATCTTGGGGGAGGTGGGGGTGCTTTGTTGAGAATTTTGAATCCCTACAGCCTTTATATTTGACATGGATTGATCAACTCATTAAAGAAAACTTTAAAAGTCTCAGACTCAGCCTGTATATCTGGCATAGATTAGCTGATCACAGACCTTTTATGGAAAAAGCTTAAATAAATAATGTCCAGGGGAGGAGCAGAGGGGGAGGATTATTTCAAATGTTATCTGATTGAATAAGTGAAAATCTCTTTTTCTGTGGTTGCAAGGACATACCTAGGTAATGAAGCTTTTTTCTCAGGGGAGCGACCCAGGGCCAATGGCCCTCTTGTTTTAGAGAAAACCCTAGGTCTTGCTATAGTCTTAGCCTTGTTGTGGAAGTGGTTGTTGTGTGAAAACTTTGATATCTTGATACCATAAAATCTGTAATGGAGGCCCAACAGCAGAACATAGGCACCCATAGGCAGTGTTCTTGTTTTATCAGCATGGTACTTGCCTTTGGTAAAATGTTTTGGAATAAGTGCACCAAACCACTGACTAGTAATTTCATTTGAAAGAAACTTTTGTTTCTGCCATGTTGTTGACTTTTTATGGTTGGCATGTTATGAAACAATTGAAAATCTTTCTTTTCATGTGTAGACTAAAAGATAATAAAGAAAATGAAATTGTTTGTTTCTTGCTATCAAAGTTTAAAACAAAGAAACCAAAAGTTTCACAAAGTCAAAACCACCAATATAACTTCAATACTTTATGCAACAACTATCATACTCTTATTTTGCCAACCTAACCTCATTTTATATTATTACAGTGGTATCTTACTTATTTGAACAAAGGTAAAAGCTAAGTCTGTCTTTTGTTTAGGATTACAAAACATTGGCTAAAATGAAAAAAATGGTTTCAAGCTTTGTTTGTAAGTGCAAATGCAAAGTGCTGTATCATTTTCAAACTTTTGCAAATATTATGTCATCCTGAACACAAATCTTCTCTGTGTTTAGGATGACATAACTGCGCAAACTGTTTTCATATTATACCCTGCTTTGCATACAAGTGTATGTGCGAAGCAGGATATAATTTGCAAACAGCTCACACTGTTTTGTCATCCTAAATGCAGGGCTGGTTTACTTTTTTCTCCAGGGTATGTGCAAAGACATTCATGTTTGTGTATTGTTTGATAGAAAATATTATTAAATGTTGCTTGTACAAACTAACTTTACTAAAGATTTGTTTTGTATTATGTAATTGTGTTGGCCATTATTTAGAACTTGTGCCTTGATTTTGTTCAGAGTTTTTGTACCTGATTGATATTTTTATGACCCCGCATCTATGGATCGGGGGCATATTGTTTTACTGTTGTCCGTCTGTCTGTCTGTCTTTCTGTCTGCAAAAGTTAACCAAAAAACATAACATTGCCTATTCAAGATATAAGGCTAATATTTGGCATGATGATAGATCTCAATGATCCGCATCCTCTTGTACCAAAGTCAAGGTCATGTGACAAGGTCAAGGTCATCTGTCAAGGTCAAACATTGAAAAAAATGCTGTTACGGGGGCATTCGTGTTTCACAAACACATCTTGTTCTCTTGTCAATTGTGCTACATATTCCTTGTACTTTATTGTTGTTCTACTGCTTCATAGAAATTTTGTTATTGTTTTCTTTTTAACTAATGTGACGGGTCAGTTCCAAACTATTTTACCTGCCCACAAATATGGGACACAATAGTTTTGCACTGATGCTTTAATTATTCGATAAGGGATTTTATACTATGACTTACTTCGTGGGAGTGAAATAACCCTGTTGAATAAATTTTAATTTAAAAACACAGGTGTTATAACACTAGTGAAATAACTTAGCAAATGAGCTGAGAATGTAAAGCAATATTATATTTTCATTGTGAAAATGACGTCATAATGCATTTGCTGAAGTCATTTTGCAAAAGGCGCTATATGTTTTGTGGTAAAACATGAATTGATAAATTCTTGAATTTCCTTTCTTTAAAGCAAAAATTTGGGTCATATTATAAATAGAATATCAAATTTGTGCTCATAATATACTGAATTTATTAAATAAACCTACTAAAACAGATAAAAACTTGGTGCAGCCTCATTTTTATCTGTTAATAGATGACTTTTTAAATAAATTCAGTATTCAGTGACCACTCATTTAATATCCTCAATTTGATACATTTCTCTGCCTGTCAGTCTTGTCTTGTTTATTGGTTCTGTTTATCTAACCATCCACATGTTGACAAAACTTAAAATAAAAAGGGGCATTGTTCTTTACTTTGCCAATCAAGATGTAGTCAATAGCCACCTGTTCTTCTTTTAAAATATTTATATTTCAAGATGAAAACTTTATCAAGCTACATAGGAATCAAAGATTACTTAGTCTTTTGTCATAGAAATATTGATTTTACAGATTTGGAAAATAAATCTACACTGTAATAAATCTACGGCATTCCGAGGGGTCAGTGCAACACTATAGTAAGTGCCGATATATAAAAAGGCACTTACAATAGTGTTTCGCTGACCCTTTTATTTTTAGCTTGGCTGTTTTTCGGAGAAAACTTGAGGTTTTGCTATAGTCTTGGCATCGCTGTTGTGCTTGTCTTGGTCATGCAAAAACTTTGACATTTTGTGATATCTCTTGAATGAAGGCATTCAATTAAAACCTGGCTCACTTGTTCACAATCAAAAGAGGAACCTATACCATCAAGGGGTATTTTGTACGAATTATGCCCCTTTTTAACTTTGAATTTTTTATTCACTATCCAACATCCAACAGCCTTGCTCTTGTTTTGTGTTTCAGGTATATTTGTATGCAATAAACCTAGTTGGTCACCTGTAGCAACCATTCTAAAACATGTAGTCATTTGGTACCTTCGCACGATAAGGATGCTACAGTATTGATATATTTTTAGCTCACCTGAGCACAACGTGCTCAAGTGAGCTATTGTGATCACCTTTTGTCCGGCGTCCGTGCGTTGTGCGTCGTCCGTCAACAATTTCTTTAAACGACATCTCCTCCTAAATTACTGGGCCAATTTTAACCAAACTTGGCAGAAATGTTCCTTAGGTGGTCCCCTTTAAGAATTGCTAAAAGAATTGAAATCGGTGAAAAACTCTGGTTGCTATGGCAACCAAAGTTAAAAATTTAAGAAAATCTTTAAAATTCTTCTTCTTCTGAACCAGCAGCCCTACAGCCTTGAAATTTGGTATGGATGATCAGCTCATAGACCTTAATAAAAATAGCTTAAATCATATCTGTTGGGCCACCAGGTGCGGAGCATCAGGGGGGAGGGGGTAGTACTTTGGGTAAATTTTGTAATCTTTAACCTTCTTCTTCTTCTGATCATGAAGGCCTACAGCCTTAAAATTTTGTATGTATCATCACCTCAAAGACCTTAATAAAAATAGCTAAAATTATATCTGTAAGGCCACCAGGTGCGGAGCACTAGGGGGGAGGGGGTAGTACTTTGATGAAAATTTTGTAATCTTTACCCTTTTTCTTCTTCTAAACCAGGAGACCTACAGATTTGAATATTTGCATGGATGATCAGCATATGGACCTTTATAAAAGTACCTAAAATCATGACTGTAGATTCACCAGGTGCGTAGCACCAGGGGGGAGAGGGTACTACTTTTGTGAAAATTTTGTAATCTTTAACCTTCTTCTTCTTCTGAACCACAAGCCCTACAGACTTGAAAATTGGCATGGAGGATCAGCTCATAGACCTTAATGTAAATAGCTAAAATCATGACTGTAAAGCCACCAGGTGCGTAGCACCAGGGTGGAGGGGGGAGTACTTTTGTGAAAATTTTGTAACTTTAATCTTCATCTTCTTATGAACCAGGAGTCCTACAGACTTCAATATTGGCATAAGCGTATTGATCTAAAATAAATAGCTAAAATCATGAATGTAGGGCCACCAGATGCGGAGCATTAGGGGGCAGGGGGTAGTACTTTGGATCAATTTTGAAATCTTTAACCTTATTCTTCTCCTGGATCAGGAACCCTACAGACTTGAAAATTGTCATGGGTGATCAATATATTGACATTAATAATAGCTAAAATGATGACTGTAGGGTCACCAGGTGCTGATTGTCTTGGAGAGGGGGTAGTACTTTGGATCATTTTTGAAATCTTTAAACTTCTTCTAATGAGCCAGGAGTCCTACAGACTTGAAAATTGGTATGGATGATCAGCATATGGACATATATTGAATAAGCTAAAACCATGACTGTAGATTCACCAGGTGCAGAGCATCTTGGTGGAGGGGGGGAGTGCTTTGTTGAGAATTTTGAATCCCTACAGCCTTTATATTTGACATGGATTGATCAACTCATTAAAGAAAACTTTTAAAGTCTCAGACTCAGCCTGTATATCTGGCATAGATTAGCTGATCACAGACCTTTTATGAAAAAAAGCTTAAATAAATAATGACCAGGGGAGGAGCAGAGGGGGAGGATTATTTCAAATGTTATCTGATTGAATAAGTGAAAATCTCTTTTTCTGTGGTTGCATGGACATACCTAGGTAATGAAGCTTTTTTCTCAGGTGAGCGACCCAGGGCCAACGGCCCTCTTGTTTTGAAAGTCGGCCCCTCTTCAAAATATTCAACTCAATTTTCAACATAATTTCTTTATTGCTTCATCTATTTGATGTACAGGTTGCAGTGCACTGGTACCTATATCTAGCTGGCTAAAATGAGTTATTTCCCTTTGTTGTTTTTCATATTTAGACATCCAGCAGTGTAATCTTTCATATCTTGTGACAATTTGCCACCTTGCTTTCAATTTACATTTGCAACTGATTGAATATGTAATATTAAGAATATGGCTTAATTTGAATATGGCTTAGAAACGAAACAAAAATGATACTCTCTGGCTAAAATATAATCTCACCAATTCCTCTGAAAAATTCATCAACCCATTTTGATTCAAATTTACTGTATTAAACACCTATGGCTGTTATAAAGGTTTTATCCTCTGGTCAATGCGTAAACATTCACATTTTGTTACTAATATCCCAAGGTTATAAAAGTTTTCTCAGGCTCATGCTCAATTTTCACAAAATTTTAAAGTAAAATAAATGAATGAAAATAAAAGATAATATTAATAAGTTGTTATTTTGTTATGAATATTAACTTATTAATATCATCTTTTATGTTAATACATTAAAATGAGTAATACAACAAAACTACAGCTTTAATCTCAAATTGAAATTTGAGAACATTTTGAATTGAGCCTGAGAAAATTTTTATAACCTCGGGCCTGAATTGCAAAAATTGTTCACATCCTGTTTTAAGTTTTCATTTGCATCAAAACTTAGATTTTTGTCAAGATAGACATAATAAAGAATAATAAAGGGAATGCTTGCTGATGTATGAATGTTCAATAATCAACTAAAAAACATTCCATTTAGTTTACAAAATTCATCTTCCCCACACATTTTGTTAACGACTAGTGTTTACATGATTTATTAAGGCTGTACTTGTGAAACCATTACCCCCTTTAAGAAATTTTAGACTGGTCCAAAATTGAATAGTTTGCTGACCACAACAAAAAGTGGATGTAATTTGAATAGTAATCCTACTATTTGGTAGAAATCATTGTGGAAAAAGAGAATTTTTTTTCTACAAGCAATTTCTTCTTTTTCCACAATATCATCACAAATAAAGATTAACAAGGACATCAAATCTTGGGACTGATCAGTGAAGGACCAGAGACCAAATTCAAAGCAAAAAGGTATTATAGAAAAATGGATCAACGATTAAGATTGTGGAACCATAATAGTTCCGCAATGTTTCTGGAGTAATGAACTTTAACATTGTTAACCGAGGTTTCCTAATGATTTTCATTAGGAAACCTCAGGTAACATTGTGAAAGAACATGTGGTCTGAAATGTTGCTGAACTATTACAGTTCCACTACCTTAAGTAAAAAATTCAGAAAACAAGCGAGAAACATAATAAAAACTATTGATATCTACAGAATTTATCTGTCTGCCAAGTAAATTCAACTGTTTTGTAATTGACTTGGCCCCCGTCATAGCGCAGTTGGTAGCGCATCAGACTGTCAATCTAGAGGTCCTGGGTTTGGTACCAGATGGCAGCACTCATTCTTTCCGACTATTTGTCTCTCACCAATGGGTTGATAATCGTAGACCTATGAGAGATAGCAGCTGGAGGCTAGGAAAGGATGTGATGGTAGTACTGGTGAGAGGATTACCAGAAATCTATTGTTAGCTGCTCCAGTCTCTGCAATATAACTGAAAAATTGTTGAAAGTGGCGTGAAACTCCATTCATTCAGTCATTGTCATTGACTCTCTTGTGATATTTGCAGAAGATTTGTTGTTACATTTGTATCTTCTAACAGAGCTATGGATAGAGGGGGTGAAAATTAATTGAAATTTATGTTTTTAGCTCCACTGGCTGAAAGCCACTGGGGCTATTGTCATGGCGTTGTGTCCGTCGTGCGTCCGTCCGTGCGTCAGTGCGTCCGGTCGTAAACTTTTTCTTTAAAAATCTTCTCCTCAGAAACTACTTGATGAATTTCAACCAAACTTCACAGGAATGATCCTTGGGTGACCCTCTTTCAAAGTTGTTCAAGAAATTTTGATCCAATGAAAAACATGGATTTTATGGGCGTGGCTTATTTCCAAATATGGTAAAAAGTGAGTTTTCTCAGATTCTAACTGATGGATACCAATCAAATTTTACATGAATGATCCTTGGGAGACCCTTTATCAGTCTACAAAAAATTATTGTGATTGGATGGAAAATATGCATTTTATGGGCGGAGGTCATTTCTCTAAATGTTATATAGTGAAAACTTTCAAAATCATTTTCTCAGAATCTAATTGATGGATATCAACTAAATTTTACTTGAATGATCCTTGAGTAACCCTTTATCAGTCTTTTAAAAATAATTGTGATCGGATGGAAAATATGCATTTTATGGGCGGAGGTCATTTCTCTATATGTTATATAGTGAAAACTTTCAAAATCATTTTCTCAGAATCTAATTGATGGATATCAACTAAATTTTACTTGAATGATCCTTGAGTGACCCTTTATCAGTCTTTTAAAAATAATTGTGATCGGATGAAAAATAGGTATTTTATGGGCGGAGGTCATTTCTCTATATGTTATATAGTGGAAATTTTGAAAATCATTTTCTCAGAATGTAATGGACGGATATCAACCAAATTTCACTGGAATATTCCCTGAGTGACCCTTTATCAGTCTACCAAAAATTATTGTGATCAGATGAAAAATATATATTTTATGGGCGGAGGTCATTTCTCAATATGTTATATAGTGGAAACTTTGAAAATCATTTTCTCAGAATGTAACTGATAGATTTCAATCAAACTTTTTGGTATGATCTTTGGGTGACCCATTATCATGCAGCCAAAAATTTTGATTGGATGAAAAATCCGCCTTTTTTGGCGGAGGTCATTTCTCTATATTTTATATAGTTGAAACTTTGAAAATCATTTTCAACATCAGTAGAACCCAAAATATCTAAAAATCTAGTCAAAACTTTTATTTACTTTTACAAGAATTTCAAGCCTGTGGAGCGACACAAGCCATTCATGGCTTCCTAGTTTAACATAACTATGACAAAATTTATGTTTTGGTTTCTCATTGGTAATGCCTCAATGAGGCAATTCTAATGAGTACCCTAAATATAGGATTTTGGTAAAAAATTACAAATTTAGCATAGAATTAACCTATCCTATCTAAACTTCAGTTCTTAAATACCACCATGTAGGTACTCCTCCTTTTTGTACTTTTAATGTTAGCTGTAATTGATTGATTGAGTAAGAATGATCTGATATTTGAATATATTGGGATTAAAAATTGAATGTGATGTCATCATATTTATTAAAACATGAAAATTGCTAACAATAAATGACTTTTTGTTTGTATAAGACCCATTTTAGAATGAGATTTTTTTAAAAACAAAAAAAGTTAAATAAACAACTCAAGACCTGTAACTATTTGTATTCAATGAGCTCGTAGATTTCACAAAGAGAAACTACCCATTATGTGGCATGTCACAAGAGGAGGGACCTACTAGAAAGTCTATAAAAATAAATATTTGAAAAAATGATTTCATTGAAAATTGGTAGATTAATACCATGCAATACAAAGCCTGAATTTGCTATTAAAAGCAACCAACATGAGCAAAAAATATTTAAGGTATGACCTACATTGCAGGAGTGAAATAACCCCGTTGAATATCTTTGATATTACACAGGTGTTATTACAATACTGGAATAACTTTGCAAATGAGCTCAGAGCGAATAGCAACGCTATTTTATGACCGCAGAATGACCCCATTATGTATATACTGTAACGTTATTTTTAAACGGCGTTATAAGTTTTGCGGAAATTGAAATGTTTAATTTCAAGAATTTTAACAATTAATCGCAGACAATCCGTTCATATTATTAATAGAATATAAAATTTGTGCTCATAAAATGCAGAATTTATTAAACTCGTCATCTTAAACAGATAAATACTCGCCACAGTCTTGTTTTTTTATCTGTTTATTAATGACTCGTTTAATAAATTTGGTATTCCATGACCACTCATTCAATATTCTCTATTTACAACTTCACAGCCAGAGGGAGAATTTAAAAAAAGCTACATGTATATGGGAAGGTAGAGTGATCATTTAAGATTCAGAAAATTTGCTAGCCTTTGCAATCTTCATAGTCCTACTGTGACCTATTTGAGGTTGCATCATGAGGCTAGGAAAGGATGTGATGGTTGTACTGGTGACAGAAATACCAGGAATCTATTGTTAGGTGCTCCAGCAGCTGCGATATATCTGAAAAAAGTTGAAAGCAGCATAAAACTCCATTTAATCAATCAATCTGGCAGTGTATTTTGAGAATCTGGCACTCCTGTCCATAATGTTATCCAGATCTGTATTTTGTCAAACTCAAATTTGTCTTGTAAATGGATTAACCCACAAGCAAAAGGTGATTGGAAGTCATTGTGAAAAATGATATAGAAAAAAAAAACTTGTAAAAAAGAAGTTTCTGAATCTACCACAATGTTATCTATTCAAAAATACAAAGAAAGATATTATACTTCATTATGTTTTGTCTGTTACCTCACTTATCTTTGACACGTATAAAAATTATAAAAGCTGGAAGTGGTTTAAGAAATTGTGGCCAACATTTTTTACCAATTAAAGCTACCCCTTGTCATGCTGAACCTGGAATATTTCTTTTGGACAGGGGGTTTAGACAAAGAACAGCCTGCACATATGTGCAGTCTGATCTTAGTCTATACCATCTCTTTATACTTTGACAAATAGAAAGAGTTTATGAACTATTTAAAAAAAACTCACATACAAGCAGTGCATCCAGTGTTTTAGGCACTTTGATACTAATGCAACTTTCACACACACACGCGCTCACACATGCACACACGCACACATACACACACACATGGAAGACACCAAAGGTTTTTTTTTAAAGATATTATAGACCAATACAAGAGATTTTTGAAAATTTGCAAGTAAAAATACACAAAAGTACGATTTACAATTACGATCTTTTAATTGACAAATAAAAACTGTTCGCCCCCAGTTTCACATGGACCTAAGTTACAATACGTTCCAATTTCGATGAAAGTTTGGTAAATTGAAGGAGAAATATTATTATTATTATCATTATTACCAGTGTTGTCGTGGTACGATTTTCATGATCGTAATCTCCCCGATCTCACCATGCTTATTTTGAACATGCTCAAAACAAGCGCAGCGAGATCGTGGCAAGCACAAACGGGACACGATCTCAGAAAGAATGTGACAGAAACATCAAAACCGCATAAATATCGTGGAACCATCGAATAGAAACCCACAGAATCGCTGGTACAGCGCAGTGGAAAAGGGGTACAGTTCTTCAGTGACAGTCGGTCGAATAAAGAGGGAACACATTTACTCAGTTCCAAAAGAAAACGCGCACTTTAAAATTTTCAATATCTAGGAACCTACACCACTTAACGTCACAAAATTTTGCATGACAAAGCTCGAGACTATTGCATATCGATACATTATGAAATAAAGCACACGGCACAAGAAAGAATCAAGACCGATAGCCGCTCCCGGGAATCGAACTGAGGACCTTTGGGTCAAAAGGCAGACAGAACGTCATTTTTCTGTTTTATCGCAGTGGCGGATCCAGAGGGAATTCGGAGGTTCGAAAGACCCCCCTCTGAAGCTCAATTAATTGATTATCATGTATAATTTCGATAAGACCTTCTTCTGCTGTTCACGAAATATTCCTGTAAGCAACAAAGCTTTGGCAGACAGTATAGACTGAGATCAGTCTGCAAAAATGTGCAGTCAGTTCTTAGCATATACCTTCTGTCTTCTTCTTAGTATTCGTGGTAAAAATCATGGATCAGTCTTATTGAAATTTGTTGAAAAACTAAATAGATTCAGCAAGATAAATACAATTAAAATTGTGTATGACTAGGGAAACGAAAGCCCTTTATGGATGTTCGAACCCCCTTTATATACTTAGCAAAAAAAGAAACTTTACATACTTGTTGGTCTGTTTTGAATGACTTACAGTGGCTATAGGCCAACTTTATTATCATGTGTTAGTTGGACTAGCTACAGAGACTACACAGACGCAGGAATTTGCGCGATTGAAGCGAGTCCGAGCTAATTCGTCTGTAACTTCCGGTTTTGGTCACATACTCGTGTTGAGCTACCCAAAGATCATTTTGAGTGAGTTTTGTTATACAGTCACACTCATTCTTTAGCATCGGTACGAAAAAACAAAACTGTTTGAACATTTTTATTGAAACGGGTATGTAACAACAATCGAATAAAGGCAGGAATCAGACTACAGGTATACATAGAGCTTGAATGTCTGTTTAAAGCGTCACTCTTAAGTTTGGCTACTCGGGACAGGCAATTCACATTTTAACATCTCGGTTTAGAACTGCCGCGCCCGGTTAGGACAATCGGTTACGCGTCTGATTTTCAATCATCGGGTCGTGGGTTCGACCTCTGGCTCGGCCGTCTTTCATCCCATATTTGACAAAAAGCATTGTGATAAGTGTCATTTCTCTCTCACACAAGTGGCATGTGATACGCCTAGGAGAAAATGGCGACTGGTGCCTCAGATGAAAGCTCTAGCTGTACTGTGAGAAACGACAAGAAACAATGGTAGGTGCACCAGCGGTCGAATTTTGAATGTACATCTATCGAAAGTGACATTTAAAGCCATATTAATTAACAAAAAATCAGTTACAACCACATGAAGTGTCGGCCGATTTGAGATAGGCCACTTGTGACGTCATGTAGAGGCCCTGTTACCATTGCATATTTTTCAATTCATTTCATCAAAGGACGGATAACTGCAAGACAAGTATGCACATTTAGCTCAGACGTTGGTCTATCATAATATTGGAACGACTCTAATCACGAAAACGCCAAGGACCTATACTCAAAACATCACCGACAATCTTGATTTCATTTTTGTTATTTTTGAAATCGAGCCCTTTGTCCTTTGACCATCAATAAAAACCGCATTTTACAAACATCCGGTACTGACCTTCCATAAACCGACGGATATTGCCTTCAAGTTTCATGTAATAGTAACATCTGTAATTTTTATGGTTTCTTAGCGATACTAAAGCCCTCAGTAAATATTGTAAAGTTTTGTTGTTGTTTTTTTGCTAAGTATAGATATTGTGGATCCGCCTCTGAATCTGACATTACTAGCCAATCAACGTATCGCTTTCTAACGTTGACGTAGATATATCGTCGGTATGTAAACTACTTCTTCTGTTTGGAAATGGTTCGATCCCTAACGGCGGTACTCATTCTTTCCGACTATTTCTCTCTCACCAATGGGTTTATTATCGTAGACCTATGTGAGAAAGCAGCTAGAGGCTAGGAAAGGATATGATGGTTGTACTGGTGAGAGAAATACTTGGAATCCATTGTTAGGTGCTCAAGCCGCCGCAATATAACAAACAAAATGTTTAAAGTGGCGTAAAACTCCATTCAATCAATTAATCGATTGAAATGGTAAGAAGTCCCTAGTTAAACTCGGAAATGCCATATTAGTAAATATCTACCAGAAAAGACATTTTAGGATGGTAATTCTCAACACCATTTGTGCTGAGCGTATGTCCGCAGTAAATGAAACTTTATCATAATCTGGTTATATGTCTCGTTTCTAAAGAGTCGAAAATATGAAATGGATCTTACATGCAAGAGTTCCTCCAATTTCGTAAAAAAAAGACAAAAATCATAAGCAGAAAGTGCACACTTTCTTTTGAAACTCTATATATAATTATCGGTTTGTTACAATGCTCCCAAGTTGAGGTGAAAATCGCTCAACTGTTATATGTATGGTGTCTCAAACGGGTCAAGAATGTTTTATGCGCTCTCATGATAGGTCGCTACGGCACACAGTCTCTGTTCGAGATAAGAGAATATATTCTTTATTCTCTTGGTGGTTGCTTAGAGTTCTTAATGTCCGTTCGATCACGTACACTCAAAATTGATGGAATGTTCACACACAGGCTCATTTTATTTCACAACTGAATATGAAGTCACAGTGGTCGGACCCGATAAATTCTTACAACTAAGTCGTGGGTTAATTATATAGCGAAGGTAGCTTATTAAGAAAACATAGTACATAAAACAATAGTACAGTGATTTACTTATTTTCAATAAGGCCTTCGGTAAACCGAGAAATTCAAGCAAAAAAAACAAAAACAAAAAAGAAACTTCCAAAAAAATAGTCATTCTTACATTAAATCACACAAACAAACAGATGTACACCGACACGCGCACGCACACACACACGCGCGCGCACACACACACACACGCGCGCACACACACACACACACACACACACAAACACACACACACACACACACACAAACACACACACACAGACGAAAATTACACACATGTACCCACTCATACACAGGAATTTGGACACACACGCTGATTAAAAATTATAAAAGAAATAATCCAGTGGTTGTTTTGTAGCAATATTAAGAAAAGTCATTCACAGTAATCAAATAGCTTTTTAGGCTTTTTTTTAATCTAGCCATGTTAGTAATGGATCTAATGCTTAACGGAATTGAATTCCAGTATTTCATACCACACACAGAAAATGATTTTTTGATATACTCGGTTTTTGAAATATACTTATGAGTAATTTCATTATTTGTTTCGGATCTTAGTGTGTAAAACCGGTTCCTGCTTAGATTGAAAAGATTCGACATGTATGATGGAGTTAATCCGTTAATAGTTTTATAGACCATCAAAACGGTGAAGTATATACACTTACTACAGACATGCACCGATCCCTCGAAGTGTTGATCCCCCTTGTTTGCCCGGCTATTTTTTTTATAGTTTCGCCAATTTTGGTATCTTACTAACGAATCGCTCCTTATACAAAAAAACTATCGTCGTATTGCGACCAAAACGTCGTTACTGTAAATTAAATAGGGGATGTACTTACGAGGTTTGGTCGCCTACCAAGGTTTTGAAGATTTCGGAGTGAACGCATAAGTTTGACAAGGCTATATAATGCAATGACTCACCTCCTCGCAAAGATAATGGTTATCAAGGTTGCAAACCGGAAAAGTCGAAGTAACAGTGAGTTACTGGACGAGTGAATGACGTAACTACATTTTTTCAAGCTGTGGTTACGGCATTTTGCTCTTCCACTGAGGAAACTTCACCCTTCCCCCTCCCATCGAGAAAGAATTCTGGATCAAATCTGATAGACCTACGCTGGATTCAATCTCTCGTTGAATTATTCCTAGATCATGTGCCATAAATTACGTGGCGGCTTCCATAAAATTATGAATCATGCATATGCGTGGAAATATTATGCATGCAGCATTTTTAGTATTTTCTAAAGGGTCGGAATGTGCAGAACAATTTTTTTCAGTGTGTTCTAAATGAAAATAACGGGCGGAGAAATATTGTAACTTCAGCTTAAACAAATCTGTATTTACAACATTTTGCTCGCGCATTGAACAAATGATTCCTGAATTTTCATTTTGATAACTATACTAGGACGAAAAAGAAACGCCTGATAACCTATCTATCTATATTTACTGCCTAACTCCCCTTTCGGGTATTACTGGCAGGTAATGCCTAAAAACCTAAAATGTTTGTTTTCAGAAAAAATTGTATTATTGGATTTTGTACGAAATATCATCTGATTATGTGAAGAAATACTCCCTTTTAACGACAACCCTTTCTGTTTTGTGAAACACGGTCGGACGTACCAATATCTTGTGTGTCGACAATGTTTCATTTTGTGTATGTGATTACTGTGATGTTCAGTAGTCATTCTACCTTAATGTACGTTCGTATTAAAGTACAACCCTTGCGACTCATCAGCTCATGCCTGAAAATTAACAATGACGCACCTTCAGTTTACATCAAGTTAAGATGAGTCATATTATAGTTGCGACGAGTGATTGCTCTTTTTTTTTATCTGAGAAACTAAACTAATAAATATTGCTCGTGGCGATATAAGTGAAATAATGTTGAAACACTTTTTGTTGAATGTAAACATAGCCTGTGTAAATATCAATTTAGTGAATTGGTGCCTGAGTGATGAGCTTGTTGAGCTTATCGAATCAACAATGTTTACTTTGCAGATCCCCATTTAAGGCGTGCCATGCGTTTTCAAGCGTTTTACGTCGGTAGTTCAAATTTACAAGCTTGAGTCACTCCGAAATTTCCGCTTTTAATCACATTGAATGAGTACTAAATCAATTCAAAGAAAGTCGCACAAATCATCGAACTGAACATTGACCGGGTCATAAACGGAGGATGATCACATAACGGCATTTCTGTATTGTTCATTTTCTATGACGTCAACGATGTAAAAGAAAATTAGCTTATGAATCTTCCCATGATCACTTTAATTTGACCTGATCATTTGAAATATGCCACGTTAAGGCTAAAGCTTCAGAATTTCGGGAGGCGTTAATCACGTAACATTAACCACGCGTTAACACGCAGAAGATTCGTTCTGGTTTGAAAGGCAGCCAATGACCAAATATAACATTGCTTAAATTCTTTTCGCTCCGGACAGCGTGATATTGAATTGCGAAACCGAAATCTTGACAAAAATGAAAGGCTGTGATTTTTTTATATCTGCCCCTCCCTTCGTTTTGGCTATGTTTTGGGACTGTAGAGTCGTCATTAGAACAAAAGAAAGGCATGAATATATTGCTTAGAGATTGAAGTCAATGTTTTGCTTCATTTGACTACACTATTTCTGATACAGAAAAATATTTAGCGAAAAATATCAAGTGTTGCTAAACTTTTTTGACTAAGTATACATATCAATGTTGATGATTTTGAGGTCCATTAAGGGAGACCTGCCCTGCGTTCAGTATCACAAAACGGTGCAAACAGTTTTCAAATTATACCCCGCTTTGTGCGTTCGCTTGCGTGCAAAGCGGGGTATAATTGGAAAACTACATTTGCACCGTTTTGTGATCCTGAACGCAGGGCAGAACAAAGGATTATGTCCAATAATCACCCCTCCAGGCGTAGCACGTGATTTCACCTGAGTTGACCACAAGCTGACGACTCAGTAGGCCTATATAAACCCAGTTCACGGGTTTTGGATGATCACTCTCAACTGGACGCGGACTGATACGTTTATCTCTAGTAAGTAATTCTTAATTATGATTTTTGTTATTTGTCATCAAAACTTTTTGCATTTCTATCCTAAAGGTAGTTCGAACTGAATTGATGCTATGGTTAAAATCACAGGTAGCCAACACGGGTGGGGATAGTGTAATTTTACCAAAAAAAATAAATTCCACAATGTATAATATAGACTCTACTATACATTTTGACCAAAAATTAGTATAATATTTTTTGTGGTTAATTTTTGGTAAAATAACACTACCCCAACCCGTGTTGGCTACCTGCGGTTAAAATACGTCGTACGAACCCCATACGATAACGTATCCCTCCTTTTGATAGTGTGATGTTGGGCCGTCAGCACATTAGAGTGGGGGTACATTATTGCAGCTATACGAACCCAGCACTTTGGATTTGGTCAACATGTTATACATGTCCTGCGTTCAGGATGACAAAACGGTCCAACTGTTTTCAAATTACATCCCGCTTTGCACGCAGGTGCAATTACAAAGCACATGGAAATGTCCCGCTGATTTTTTTAACATATATATCATATATGGTTTAAAAAAAAATCAGCAGGACATTTCCCTGTGTTACAAAGTGGGTTATAATTTCTTCTTCTTCTTCCTCTCTCTAGCCTCCTTTGACTGGGCGAAGATTCTCCCAGTTGGGTCTGCATTTTTTTAACTGTTTTGTCATCCTGAACGCGGTGCCGGTTAACCCTTGGTAAAATTACACCTAAAATCAAAGCGCTGAAAGCAATGGATGCTATTATTTTGCTTTGCTGTGATTTAAAACCACTTCCGTCTTATCTACTGGAGTGACAAAGGGCGGGAAAATGCACGAGAATCACGCGATATATTAGTGGACCGTGTTCATTTAACCAAACAATAAGTAATTTTCTTGCAATATTCCATAGTATGAAAGTAAAATTTACTTGCTCGCCATTTGGCTAGAATTCTAAAAATATTCAAAATTTTCACAACCGTGTCAGCCACAGGGAGTTTGCCCGCGGATGTTTTTTTATTATATATATTTGACCCATCACGCCAAAAGGGACCATCCAGGAATTCTGTGAAATGAATTTGAAAGAGATTTGATCCAGCATAGGTCAACCAGAAGTCGCATTTCAAAAAAAAATTCACTGGAAGGTAGATTGGTCATTCTTGATTCAGAAAATAAGCACAGTGCAAAAAGTTTCCACCCTAGTCAGTCTGCGCAGTCCCCACAGCCTGACTAGGGTCGACACTTTACGCACTAACCAGATGGTTCCTTTTAGCATGACGGGTCACATGGTAATAAGACTACACTGATATGGTCTATATCATCACCTAATAAAAATATAAGCGGGTCAATTTCTAACGGTGTCCCTAAATCATGAAAATATAAGCGGGTCATTTTCTAACGGTGTAGGGGGAAAACAATCTGTGACAAAACAGCGACTTTGTCTAAAATAGGAAGAGATCGGAGGCGAACCAAGAATGAGAGGTTGTAGAGTTTTATTTGTTACTTGATAAAGTGTAGACTTTTTTGTGAATTTTTACTAGGAAAAGAATTCATTTTCTGGCAAATTACAAGTTTCTAAATGTAGACTTAGTGAGGGTCTGCTTCACTAGTAGGAATTTCACCCCTTTAACGACCACAATGCCGATATGATGGTTGGTTTGCAGTATATAGTAAAGAATCGCGAGTATTTTTGGCCGTTTATTTTTGTTTTTGTTGTTGTTTAGACAAAGGGATTTTACAAAGCTTTCCAAGCTGCAAAGACGCACATTTGGAAACCATTGGACCATGCTCGGCTTTTCCCACCAAATTATCAGAAATAACCGAAATGCGGTGTTAACCATGATTTGGAACGCCATTTGGACATTTCTGTATTTCTGCAGATTCGCCAAAGCCCGATTAGATCTGTTTGTCTGAAACGCTGTGGTAATATTTTGAGCAGGAATTATGATTCTGGGACAATTTCAAAGTTTATTTTTCTACACTGCTTTCGTTTTTTTTCCGAGACGTTTGCTCATTTTAAGGAGCTTCAGACCGAGGAAAAAGCCATTGTGTGAGTGAATTCATGCTTTCTCAAATGACCAATACATCGTAACTACAACAGTAACCGTGTGCAGATGAATCTTTCAAAAATGTTGATTAAAATGATGTTGTCAGAACGCATATGCATATAGCTAATTTACTCAGCATAGATGATTAATCAGAACATCCTATAACTACAGCTTGAATGCTGTAGTTTCGATGTTATGGTCATTCATCAACGTTATTTTTCAAAAGAGGATTTATTTCTATTACGCATTTGCTTAATGTGCGTAATGGTAGTTATACCCTTGGTTATAATCTTTGCATTTTTTAGTTTCAGTTTGTAGATGGATGTCTCTGGCGTGGTGGATGGCAGAAGATATGGTGGATGGCAGAAGATATGGTGGATGGCAGAAGATATGGTGGAGCTCCTGCATCGACAGATTATATATGATAAGTAATATCTATTACCAATTACCAGTCATAACTTAATATAAGTGTAAATGTCAGGTGGGGGTCACTTAGATAACAATTTATCCACTAAATATTTTTTTTTTAAAATTAATCTCTTTAGATTAAGATTTTGAATAAATAATCTGCAAGTGTAAGAATTTTAACTTGGCCCAGTTTATACTGTTGACATATTAACTAGACAAAACAATTTTGGAAATGTATAGGTACCAATGTATTTCTACAAATTGTTAGTTGATATAAATTGGTGGATAACAAATTTGGGGCAAAATGAGCAAATTAAGGAATTAGGATTAATAGCAAGATCAATGTCAAGATATTGATTTTTGTATGTTAGTCTTTAGCTAGAAGTCTGTCTGCAGGCTAGCCTTACTTTTTTTCTGGTTTGTGTAGGGAACCTTTTGGGTTTAAAGTTTGAGAATATCTTTGAAGAAACATCAATGTAATTCTAAAACTACATAACTACAACTTTAATCAAGCTGTAGTTACATGGTTACAGAATTACATTGACAATATATCAAATATTCTGGAGGACCTTCCAACCTTTCAATTAATGCATCATAATTAGACAATGTATTGAGAATCCAAAAATTTTGCTAAAAGATGCTTTACCTGACTATGTATCCAAGTTTCTATCCCAGTTTATACCATGTCATTATTCTGCCAACAAAGGATTTTTTTTAAACAATTATACAAGATTAAGCTTTTTAAATTTGTAAAAAAAAGCTTTGCTTGACAATGCATCACAGTTCATACCAAATGTGAATGTTATTATTCTGGTAATCGAGGAAATTTATCAGTCAATTATTCAAGATTAAGCTTTTGAAATTTGTATAAGATACTTTGCTGGATAATGTAACACTTTTTTATCTATACATATATAATTCTTCAGGTAATCTATGAAATTTATTAGTGGATTAATAAAGATGAGCTTTCCCAATCTATAGAAAAGTGTTTCTCTGGACAATTAATGTATGGCAGTTCCTTCCAATGTTATTCTTCAGGTTATCAAGGAAATTAATTAGTCATGCAAT
The DNA here is from genome assembly GCA_948146395.1 of Fragum whitleyi. Taxonomy (NCBI): domain Eukaryota; kingdom Metazoa; phylum Mollusca; class Bivalvia; order Cardiida; family Cardiidae; genus Fragum; species Fragum whitleyi. Next base: position 53,259,298 of record OX411544.1, on the reverse strand, counting down.
TATTAAAAATAAAATGTTCCAATCTGTAAAAGACAGTTCACAATGTATCCAGATCCAACCAAATATCATTATTCACTTTTTCTATTATGGGAAATTATTAGTCAAGTATTCAAGATTAAGCTTTTTGATTCTTTAAAAAAAGCTTTGCTAGACAATGTATCACATTTTTTTCCCAATGTCATTTTTCAGGTTATCACAGTTCCTACCACATATCATTATTCACTTTTTTATTTTGAAAAGTGTATTAGTCATTTATTCAAGATCGAATCCTACCAAATGTCATTCATGTAATCGGGTGAATTTATTATTCAATATTATGCTTTAGGAATCTGTTAAAAAATGGCCTGCTGGATAATTCAATGTATTGCAGTTTCTACTAAATGTCAATCTTCAGGTTATGAAGGAATTTTTGAATTCAATTATTCATGATCAAACTTGTTTTTTCTAACCGTAAAAAGATTCTTTGCTAGACAATGTATTGCAATTGCTACCAAATGTCATTATTCAGGTTATCTAGAAAATTTATAAGTCAGTTTTAAGATAAGAATTTCCAATCTGTTAAAGGTGCTCTTTTTGACAAATGTATCAAAGTTCCCACCAATGTCACTTTTCAGGAAATTGTGAAAAATTTATAAGTCAAATTGTACAAATTTTATAAGTCCTACCAAATAAAAAACCAGAGGACAATGATGGTCATTGATCGCTCACCTAAGTCTCTTTGATCACTGGGACATCACATCAATTAAAAAGGCAGATGTCATAAAGAAGATAATTTCTACATAAAACCAAGTTTTCACAAAGTTTGGGCCATATTTGTGGCTATTAGAGTTATTTCAAGTAAAATATCATTAAGACTCCTTTTCCTGTGATATGGCATGAATCCTTCCCATTTTCAACAGAGTTCATTTTTGTGACATGGCAAACATTTTGAGAAAGTTTCATGAAGATTGGACCATATTTGTAGCGTCTGGAGCTCTTACAAGGAAATTGTCCTTAAGGCCCTATTTCCCGTGATATGGCAAGGATCCTTCCCATTTTAGAAAGAGTTCATTCTCATGACCTAACAAACATTCTGACAAAGTTTCAAGACGATTGAACCATATTTGTGGCTTCTTATTTGTGTAAACAAGAAAATTGTCCTTAAGGCCCCTTTTCCCGTGATATGGCACAGATCCTTTCCATTTTAGCAATTTTTACAAGGGACCACCCAAGGAATATTTCTGCCAAGTTTGGTGATTTTGACTTAGAAATTTAGGAGATGTCGTTTAAAGAAATTGTTGACGCCTTGACAGACGGACAGACAGACGCTGGACATTGATAGATCACAATAGCTCCCCTGAGCTCTTCCTGCTCAGGCAAGCTAAAAAAACTGCTTTGTAAGACGATGTATGGCTGTTGCTTCCAATGTCATTCTTTAGGTATTCATGGAAGTTTATTAGTCAATTGCTCAAGATAAGCTTTAAAAAAGTTGTAAAAAAGGCTTTGCTGGACAATGTATTGCAGTACCCACCAAATGTCATTATTCAGGTTATCCAGCAAACTTTTCATTCGGTTATAGTTTAAATTTTCCAATCTGCAAATGATGCACTGCTTGACAGTGTATTACATTGCCTGCCATCACAGTTTAGTCAATATTTTTTTTAACCCTTGTCATGCTGAACCCGGAATATTCCTGCTTTGGCAGGAGCTATAGACAAACATCAGCCTGCACATTTTTAGCCAAAATTTATTCAACATGACAAGAGTTAAAACTATGAAAGATGACACTTTCCTGGACAAACAATTGCAGCTTCCTCTTATGTCATTCTTCAGGTTATCCTGGAAATTCATAAGTCAATTATTCAAAATGAAAATTTCAATCTGTAAAAGTCGACGACGCTAGACAATATACCCCTCTTCCTACCAAATTTCATTCATGCAATTGAGAGAATTTATTAGTCAAATATTCAAGATTAAGCTTTTAGATTCTGTTAAATGAGTCTGACTTGACAATGTATCAGTTCTTACCAATGATTTTCTCTAGAAAATTGTGAAATTTATTAGTTAATTATTCAAGAGAGAATATTACAAACTGTAACAGATGCTTTGCTAGACAAAGTATCCCTTTTCCTACCAAATGCCATTACATGTATTCTTGTTACCAAGTGAATCTATTAGTCAATTATTCAAGACAAAGCTTTTCAATATGTAAAAACACTCAAAAAGTATTCAACAGACATTTTCTTGGAGTTATTGTCTTAACCCTTTGCTGTTTAATCCCTGCTTTTTACATGCCTGTGATTTTATGATTGAGAAAACATCTCGAAAAAAGAAGAAATTGCTTCTAACAAGCAATTTCTTCTTTTTCCACACTATTTTCTACCCTACTGAATTTGGATAGGTCCAAAATTTTATAAAACAGGAAAGCGTTAATTGTTCAGTAGTGGAATTTTAATTAGTTATGTGTTTGTCATTGTTTACCGACTCTTTTCCCTGCTCCCAAGATTTTTCTTTTTTCTACAATTTCATCTGTATAATTCTGTTGTCTGAATGTGTGTGTGTGTGTTTTTTTTGTGTTTTTTTTGCTGGTATCCTTTTAATTTAAGTTTCCCCTAAATATCCATATCAAAACAGTCTTATTGCATGAATTTAGTTTATACTCTTTTGGGGAAACACAACCATCTTGGAAAGCTCAGACATCCCATTTCAGTCAAGACAGCTAATTCAACAACTAATTCAATCATCTGACCATTTATTCTTTATCATACTTAATAAGATTATTACAGACTATTATAGAAGTGTATATATATATAACAATAAATATATTTATTCTGGTTTGTGTTGACATCAACGAGCTTTTCCATGTGTTGACCCAACTTTCATGACAAGCTAACCCTTCAAGCTGACAAGTTCGCCCTACTGTAATGACAAGTTGTCCCTACGGCTATGAAGATTTGCCCCTTCTGTAATAACCAATTGCCCCAACTTTCATGACAAGTTGCCCCTACTGTAATGACAAGTTGTCCCTACTGCTATGAAGATTTGTCCTTTCTGATATAACTAGTTGCCCCTTAGCTATCATGACAAGTTGCCCCTACTGTTATGACAAGCTGCCCTTACTGTAATGACAAGTTGCCCCTACTGTAATGACAAGTTGCCCCTACTGTAATGACAAGTTGCCCCTACTGTTATGACAAGTTGCCCCTACTGTAATGACAAGTTGCCCCTACTGTTAGGACGAGTTGCCCCTACTGTAATGATAAGTTGCCCCTAGTGTCAGGATGAATTGCCCCTACTGTCAGGACAAGTTGCCCCTACTGTCAGGACAAGTTGCCCCTACTGTCAGGATGAATTGCCCCTACTGTTATGACAAGTTGCCCCTACTGTCAGGATGAATTTCCCTTACTGTCAGGATGAGTTACCTTTACTGTTAGGAGGAATTACCCTTCCTTATCTGACTCACTTTATGAATGTTGATAAAAAATAATCTATATTTTATCTTACCATTTTTAGAATTTTTGTACAACTGCATCAGTCCATAAGTAACTAAAACCTATTTTGGAAAATATTTTTGTGAAATAGCAAAACACTGGTGGGCTACAAAATTCCTGTAAAGTCAGTTTTTTTGTAGCCCCAAGATGATAACCTTGGACCATGGCAAGGTTTATCATGTCTTTACTAAATTATAAATATTAAAACTCAATCAACAATATTAAGACTTAAATAATTATAGTAATTAAAATAGCTAAGTTATAGATTTAAAAAATTATTATAGTAATTAAAATAGCTTAATTCTAAATTTGAAAAAAAATATAGTAATTAAAATAGCTAAATTCTAAAAAAAAAAAATATAGTAAATAAAATAGCTAAATTCTAAATAAAAAAAAATAAGATAACTTAAACTACGAAGGAATAAATTAATTAAAATTGGAAATTTTAATTTCATTTAACATTACTTAATATACAATAAAATGAGAATCATCTAACTATAAATAAATATCATAAAATAAATAATGTATTCCTTAGGATAAGATTCAAGGATTCCAATTGATTAATAGGTTTCTTGGATTTATTCTTAGTGTCTTGAACTATGACTGTTCTGGGCACTCTGTTCATATTTTCTGATCTAGATGGAGGTACTTATGAGTTGATGTAGTTGTTGTATTTTTTTGGCTGTTAAAAACCCATTGGAAACCCATTTATTGCCAACATTTGTCAGTTGTAAGTCTAAATTCCCTGTTTCCTCATCAGGGATGTAAAAGTAATAATTTGTACTGTTATTTCCCCCCACACACACACACTTTTCCCTCCCTCTTATGAATGAAATTGATATTGTAATAATTTGACTGTACTTACTAACTTCTCCCACTCCCTTATATTTATGAAAGAGATAGATTTAGTAATAGTTTGACTATTGTTACCAAACCCCCGTCTTTTATTAATACCTTTTATGAATGTAATAAAATCCTAAAATCTACTTGCCATCCCCTTCCCTTTTTTGAAAAACATGGATTTTGACTGTCATTGTTAGAATGCACACGACATATGTTTTATGAATGACTAAATTACATGTTAATTGTAATAATGGGACAGTTGTTCAATCCACTCTTTGAATGACATCTTAATTGTAATAATCAGACTGTTTTACACACACACATAGATAGTGCAGTTGGTAGCACTTGGGATTGTCAACCTAGATGTCCCAGGTTTGATCCCCAACCCTCACTCACCCATTCCGACTATTTGTCTCTCACCATTAAGTAAATAATCAAAGACTATTGTGGGACCTATTTTGGACAGCAGCTGGAGGCTAGGTAAGATGGGATGGTGGTATTGGTGTGAGAAATACCAAGAATCCGTTGTTAGGTGCTCCAGCCATCGCATTATACAATTGTTGAAAGCGACAGAAAGCCCAATTCAAACAAGCAAATTACACGCACATACACCATTATTAATTAAAAGGTGTTGTTGCATTGACTAAAAGGAAACATTTTGAGGAAAATTGTTTGTTATCTAGGTTACAAATCACTGGTTCAATCTCTGACAAAGCTAATTACAGCTTGAACAGCCCACACCCATAGATTTGGGCTTACATCAATGAATCAATTTCTTTGCATCAGGTCAACAGAAGTTTTGAGAGGATATTAAAGGGGGAAACCAAAATCACAAGAAGCTCTTATTTGGAGAGAAAAGGGTATAGCTCTTATTTGCAGAAATAGGATAGAGCTCTAATTAGGGGAAATAGGGTATTCAATGACAAGTCACATTATTGGATCATCTAAGGCATCTGGTTGTAGACAGGCGACATCCACTTCTTTGTCTTGAGCACATCTCTTGACTCTTTAGACTTGAAACTTGGCAGTTTTGTACCTATCGTGATTAGGAAGCGCAGTCAGTACTCAAGAACCATAAATCCAGCCAGCTTATTTTTCTAGTTCTTTCTTTTTTTCTTTGATTTTTCTTTTCATACTTGGACATCCAGCAGTGTAACTGGTGTATCTTGTGACAATTTACCATCTTGTTTTTGTATGATTAGCCAATCTAGAATCTGTTTATATTCAGATTTGTTCAATTGTTTGGTTAAAATATTTTTTTTCATTCTTCAATGAAAATAATTTTGAGTACACCAAAATTCTGTAAGCTTGCACACAAATTAGTCTCTAAAGCAAGCTTTCTCATTGTCACAACTACATTATATGAATCTGCATAATTAGAATGATTTCTCTCTTCATCTTTTTATAATCAATGAGGCCAAGGTAATATTTATTAGGTTTTATTGACTTGACTTTATTGACTTGAAATGGTTTCGATGGTATATCACATAAGTGTTTATAGGCAGTTACAACTGTTACAACTGTTTCTTGCTGAGCCATCTACTCTGATTTCGCTGACTCTCAGCAGAGGTAATCTATGACTATTTTGACAGTAAATAAAAGGAAGCACTGTGTTTGACCAGCCGATTTTTATGTAACTTTAGCTTTAGAAGGAGAATTTTGTGCTTCAACTACCTTAAGTGCAGTGACATTTTGACCTTGAACTTGACCTTTATGGACTTGGAAAAACTTTAACTTTAAACTTAAACCAAAAAAGTTTAACCTTGCTTATATTGTCTGAATTTTTTGCCTGGTACATCATTCCTTCATACACACACTCACAAGCTGAAATACTTTCACCAGAGACAAAGCTCCTTGATATTTTGACCTCGATCTTGACCTTTTATGGACTTAAAAAAAACTTTAACTAAAAACTTTAACTAAAAAACTTTAACCTTGCTTATATTTTCTGAATGCTTTACCTAGTACGTCGTTCCTTCATACACACACTCACTAGGTGACATGCTTCACCAGAGACCAAGCTCCTTGACATTTTGACCTCAATCTTGACCTTTTATGGACTTTTCACCAGTAACCAAGACCCTTGACATATTGCCATTGACCGTTTTTGTACAAAATACTTTAACCTTGCTTATACCCTCTGAATGCTTGAACTCTTGATTGTTGGTCAAATGCTATTTGTCACAAGCAGCAGTTTAGGTGAGCTAGGTTGTCCCCTGACGATTCTTGTTCTGATTAAGTGATGCTTTATGATCAATTTGCCAATAATAATAAGAATCTTGGATTATTTTATTATTTTTGAAGGTGGTTAGAAAATGAATGTCCTATTTATGAATATTCTGCTTATCAAAACATTAAGTAATTATGCTCCCCTTCGATGAAGAGGGGGTATATTGCATTGCACTAATGGCATAGGGTTGGTCTGGACTGTTTTTTGTCTGAAGTGATGTTAACCGATGAAAGGATTCATGTTGAAATTATAGCAAAGGAACCTGAAAAACTGAGTTTTTTTCTCGTAGGCTAAAGTATCTTTATTTTAGCCAACATCTTTTTTCTTCCTAGCAAGCATTGTCTACCTGTCAAACACATCATTCAGTTTTATTGTGGGGTTGTCCTTTATAATGCAAATTTATTTGGTAACATTGTAAGAGTTCAGCTGTTTATATCAATTATTTCAAAACATTAGGGGATGAAAGTTATAAAAATACTTTCATTTTGTTATGACTTGGATTAAGGTGATCATTAAACTAGAGAATTAATGAAGGAACCAGTGAGAATGTGTTTTTTTCTCTTATTCTGATTTTGTATCATTATTTTGGTCAACATCTTCAATTCTTTGCATTGTCATGCATTGTCTAGCTATCAAGCTTTTTATACTCATCTATTGTGGAGACATTCATTATCATTCCAAATTTTAGGTAACATGCCAAGAGTTAAGATGTTTTATTTCCAAGATATCATTGTTTTGGCCGACATATTTGTTTCTTCCTAGCATGCATTGTCTAGCTATCAAAGAACTAATTTTTATTAATTGTGGAGAGATTCCTTATAAATCCAAATTATTAGGTTTTATGGTAAAAGGTCAGATGCTTATATTGAATGTTAATTAGATTAAAGTGCAATTTATAATATTCAGGTTTATGGTTATCACATCCGTTTGAATACAAATCATTAGGTTAAATGATAAGAATATTTTTATTGAACGTCTCAAAAAGGTTTAGGATTTCACAGGGTGAAAGGGATAAAACAACTCATTTTATTTTTTATGACTCTGTTTACTTCAGCAAAATTGCAAGTTTGATGAGGAAATTAAAAGCAATTAAGGAACTTGCAATAAAGTGTGTTTTTTTCCTTTTTTGGCTTTAGTAACATTATTTTGGCCAACATCTTCAATTACTTCCTAGTGTGCATTGTCTAGCTATCAAGTACATTTAATTCTAATTTCATTGTGGCTACATAGATCCAGAATGTTAGGTAATATTGTAAGAGTTTAGAAATTTCTATGGAACATCTCAAAGGTTTAGGAGGGTAGGGAATATAAAACTGATTAAACAACACACATTATATTTATTTTGATTGATTTGGTTCAAGTCAGTAAATTATAGGATTCATGTAGAAATTTAAAGGAAGGAGCCTGCAAAACTGATATTTTCTTACTCTTTGGCTTTAGTTTCATTATTTTGGTCAATTAACATCTTCAATTCTTCCTAGCGGACATTGTCTAGCTATCAAGCATTATTCTCATTTAATGTGGAGACACCAATTATATAATTCAAATATATTAGATAATATTGCAAGATTTAGGTTTTTGCATCCAATGTTTCAAAAACAATTAATTGTGGAAGGGGATCGAACGGATTAAACCACTTGCATTTATTTGGAACATGCTCCAAAATTTAAGGAAATCATGTGAAAATTGTCACATGAAAATCTGCATGATTTTTTTCCTCTTTGGCTTATATAATATTTTGGCCAACTTGTTCAATTTCTTCCTAGCATGCATTGTCTTAAGCTAAACATAATATTCTCATTTACTCAGTGGTGACCATATTGTTTATTGTAAAATTTAAGTTCTTTATATCCAGTATTAAGATTAAGGAATGTAGGGGATAAAATAGATAAAACAACTTTTATTTTGTTTTGGATGACTTTGTTTAATCGAAAAAATGTTTTATCTTTATTTGGCCAACATTTTAATTCAATTATTTCTTGATGCATTGTCTAGTTGTTATGCACATTAATTATTCGCATTTTCTCAAACACAGTTGCCTATTTTGAGGTGTCAGTACAAAACTATTGAAAGTTCCTAAACACCGACTTCTTGATTTGTTTTGGTCTTGGTCTAAAAGTAATATTTCGATGGCCTAGCGTGAAACAGTTGTAACTGCCTATATGCTTATAGGCAGTAACAACTGTTTCTTGCTGAGCCATCAGTTTGTTTTTTTTAATTACCGTAAGCAATATTATTTATATTGGTTTTTCAGTTATTGGTAGAAAAAAAACTCTAGCTAAAGAAACATACTCAAATCATTTATTCATTTCCAATTTGAACCTATCTAAATACCACTATAGGACTTGCTAGGAATTCAAAACATGTCTGCAGTTGGCCACATGAACATTCTAACTAAGCTGTAGTTGTTAGAATTTTGTAGCCCACAGGGGACATGAACAGGGTTGAAAATTAAAATGAACTGAATTAATTATAAGGTAATTTTTTTCACAAATCAAAACTGTTGTGAGAACATATTTATGTACATGTATATATAAACATGCTATGACAACAGTTTTGCTTTGATCTTTATCAATTTTTTTCATGGGTATTTGTTGTTGTTGTCTATTGACATTTTTATGGTTGAGCTAAGTAAGTAGCTTTCTGGTAAATGATGTGATTCACTGTACAGTGGCTTGGTAGGACACTGTACAGTGACTTGGAGGAAAACAATTTTGGTGATGCTGCCTTGATGGTTGCTGGATGCTGCCTGGCCTTGATTGATGATGGATGTGCCTTGGAATGGATGGTTGATGGATTACTCCTGGACATGGTGGGTAGAATATTAAAATCAATTATTATGCTCCCTTCTAAAAAGAGGGGGTATATTGCTTTGCACCTGTAGGTTGGTCTGTCAGTCGGTCTGCCTGTAGACAGTAGATGTTTTACAAACAGCTCTAGCTTATATTTAATTTTCAGTTGTAATCTAAATTAAGCATATTGAGAGAGATCAGTGCATTACTATTTTAAGTGCCTATATATATCAATAGCCAATTACAATGCTTTTGCACTGAACCCTCAATTGAACCTATTTCAATACTGCTTATTTGTTAAGTATGTTTTAGCTAATATGATAATAATGGACAATTTTTCAACCTTAAAATTGCAAGTAATACAACTTATTTTTTAAAGTTCAAAACTGTTGTAAGAACGTATAAAAATATATATATGCTCTTACAACAGTTTTGTTTTGACCTACATCAAAACTTTTCTTTATTTTTCTTTGTAAGGGAATTTTATGGTTAAAGATAGGCTGTAAAGCTCAGTAGGTAGCTTTCTGGTACAGGATGGAGTGTAACACTGGTTTGGTGTAGACCTATTAATATCACATCAATATCCCTGTCGATTCTGCTTACTGGGAATTTCACCAGTACTCCCACTGAATGTTTGGGCCAAGGTAAGAACAAAGATCAGTAGCCACTTCTGGGAATCAAACTCTGGACCTCTTGATCAAGAAGCTTGAGCTTACCTCTCGACCATTGACATCGTGTTGCACTTTACTGCGGCTGGGTTGGTAGACAATTTGGTGTCTGATGGTTGGATCATGGTTGATGGTAGAAGAAAAACTGGACTACATGGTGGACAGCCTGCACTTGGTAACTTCGACTTTATCAACTTGATAATTGGTGGACGGCAACTTGAAATGATGGTCACCTTGGTTTCCATGGCTACAAGACAAGGCCTCAATGCTGATTTCTGGCAGAAGACTACTGGAATGGATAACTGGCAGACAACACCCAGACCCTGACTTGATGGTTTATGGGCATGTCCACTGGAATTGATGGTTGGTAAATGTGTAAACCTATTTAAGGTAGTGGACCTGTAAAAGTTCTGCAACATTTTGGATGTCATGAACTTTTAAGTGTTATCTTCAATTTTCATTAGGAAACCTAGGTCAATATTGTAAAAGATCATAAGCTCTGAAACGTTGCAGAACTATTATGGGTCCACTACCTTAAGAGATGAAATGAATATTTTTTGCAGTTTTGGAGGTATGAAACTAAAAACTTAATTACAGGACTGTATGAATACCCAAATCAGATGCATGAGTGAGTAGAATTTAGTTTCATACCTCCTTGAAATCAACAAACACTCTCTTCATATCTTAATATTTAATTTCATGAAAGGAAAACATAAAAAATTATCAGTAAAGAAATTTAGATGGACTTTACTTTGTAAATATTATTGCCCTATGCTTAAAAACTTGTTCAGATTTAAACGCTCTGCAGAAGCCATTTTTATACTCTGGTGAAGGTGGTCGTATATTGGTATCATAATCCCCGTCTGTCTGTGCATCAAATCTTGGACATGTTTGAAATTGGGTCAACTGCGGTCAAAAAATAGGTCACAGGGTCCAATCTTAGAAAAACCTTGTCTGCACTCTAGAGGCCACTTTTTTTGCCCAATCAACCTGAAATTTGGCCAGAATGATTGTCTTAACGAAATGTTTTTAAACAAACACATCTTGTTTCTAAAATTAATTAATCCTTGAAGAAAGGCTCTTGATTCATTTGAAAGCCCTGTTTGTGGTATTAAACCCTTGTCATGCTATTCAGGACATATTATGTTGTACAAAGATTTGACAGACTGTATAGACAAAGATCAGCCTGTTCAGATATGCAGTCTGATCAAAGCCATACTGCCTGCTTCTACTAAATAATTGGGGAAAAACATAAGCAAGAAAAGTCTGAAAATGGAAATTTGTTTGAATAAAAGTTCAGTAGGATAAGGTTTAAATGTCATTCAGTGATATGATATTGTTTTTACAGAGAAATTCTTAGGCCAAGGTGATCTATGATGTATACAACTCTGTGAAGTCAAAGATTCCTGTAAACATTGACAGACAAAATGTGGAGACAAATGCAGTTTTGAGTCACCTATATAACAAACTGTTGAAATACCCCTACAACAGGTGGGTTACCTCTTACAGGGAACACACTAACACAAATCAAACTCTAGGGAGGACTTGTAGCTATCATATGTGTTAAACAGATCACCATGGCTTGTTAACCCTCGTCATGCTGAATAAAGTTTGGCTAACTATTGGTTGATAGTTGTAGACCTATGTGGGATAGCAGCTGGAGGCTAAGAAAGGATGTAATCGTAGTCCTGCGGCGAGAAATACCAGGAATTCTTTGTTAGGTGCTCCAGTAGCCGCAATATAACTGTAAGATTGTTGAAAGTGGCTTAAAAGCCCATTCTAACAACAAATTGAACTGGGAATACACTTGTAGGGAGGACTTGTAGCTATCATGTACAGTCGATCTTGTTTGAGCAACCACATTTATCAAGCAACAATTTTTAATAAGTGACTGTTTTCAAAATCCCCTTCTTTTGATCCAATATCTGAAAAAAGTAGATAGCATGGTATAAAAATTATTGTAAATGAATCCTATGTCGTTAACTCACAAGAATTGTCTCAATGAGACAATTCTGTTGATGTTTAACTGCACAGGATTATTGAGAATTTTGCAATCAATTCAATTTGTAAACAAAAAGTGTATAAAGCGACCATTTTCTTTTGAACAACCTCTTTTCGGTGGTCCTGTTCAAGGTGGCTTATTTACAAGTTTTTCTGTTTATTGTACAGATCCTCCAGGCTTGTAATGATTTAGTGCACTGTAAAGATGAAATTACTTTTATCTCCCTGCTTCGTTAAGATTTGGGGCATATAATTTTACTATATTGTCTGTCTGCTTGCAGAACTTAATAAAATGAACAAAGCTATTTAATGTAAACCCATTCAAGATACTATGCTCATTCCTGGACAAAATATCTCATCTAATGAAATGGTATGCGAGAATCCATTTTGAAAAGCTGTTGCTTCCTGGTGAAAAGTATATCCTGTGAAATACTTTTCTTTTGTAATTAAGTTATTCTTTGGAACAGTCTGCATTCATATGCAAGCGCTGGTAGCAAGTCAAATTTTATGACAAGTTGTTTTTACAGAGAAAGTCAAAGGCCCAGGTGATCTATAATGAATACAACTCTGTGAAGTCCTAGATTGCTGTAAACATTGACAGAAAACATGCGGAGACCAGACTGGAGTCACCTGGACACAACAAACTATGGAAATACCCCAACAACAGGTTGGTTAGATCAACACATCTACTATAGTAAAACTTGTAGTTAACAATCACCTAGAGGACCTTCAAATAAGCAGTCGTTAATTATATTTACCGTTAATTATAATTTCCGGGGGCCTTTAAACTTCTGAGAAAAATAATTATCATAAGTCAGTCACTAATTGTACCTAGTGTTTTCATTCCTTGTTAGATTCTGCCTTGCAATATCTCGTTGGAATTGTCTTTAGAAGACTATTCCAATGAGATGATGCACGAGAGAATTCTGTATTTAGTAACTACTAAAGAAGCAACTTGAATATTTGACCTGTGCCAAAAATGATCATAAGATGTTAAGTGAAACAGGCTCCAGTTGCTTAGTACGATATTCATGATAAAAAAACATAGGGTCATTTTGCGTTTAAAGATTGTCATATAAGCCTTACTGCATTCTATGATGTTGGAACCCATAAGAATTGCCTCATTGACAAATTCATTATTTAGCTCTGCTGTTTTTTGAGAGAACCTATGGTATTATGATCACCATGGCGCCGTTGGCATTGGTGTTGGCGAAAGATGGCATGACAAACTTTAACTTTGGTCATATCAATGTTATTATTGGGGATATCTTAATGAAACTTGGCATGTGTGTTCACCATCACAAGAGCTACACAGGCTATCAAGAAGGATAACTGTGGAAGCATTTTTAGCTCGGCTGTTTTGGAAAAAAACCAAGGTATTGCTATAGCCCTGGTGTCATAGTTTTTTTTTCGGCACGGTTGTCGTGGTTGTCGTGAGAAAACTGACATTTTGTGATATCTCTGGTTCTTCTTAAGGCATTCACTTGAAACTTGGATAACATATTCACCATCAGAAGAGCAACCTATATCATCAAGGATGATAACTCTAGATGTATTTTGTGCAAATTATGCCCCTTTTTTGACTTAAGTCTTTTTTCCACCATCCAGCACTCGACAGCTAAGCGTAGGCACCTGTAGTTATTACCTTTTTCTGACTTGGATTTTTTGTATTATCCAGCATCCGCAGCCAAGCCTTTACAAATGTATTAAAAGCTATTTTCCTATAAAAAGAACTTGAAAATAAATATGATTTGGTTCTTTTGTAGAGGCAAAATAAAGGAAAATATTCACCCGAAAAACATTGACAAGACACCAACTACATGCAATGATCCAACCCAAACAACATTGTGGACTAATCTATTAATTTACTTGACGATGATTTTGTATCTCCAAGCCTCTTGAAATGGAACATATTAAATTCATTTGAGGTAAGTATTTTTTGTTTTTGTCAAAGTAGACCTTAAAAGGTCCATGACAATTGGTTGACTGATAATTTGGCATTCAATTTACTTGGACTAGTATGTTTATCAAGTGCAACAATAAAGAACTGTTTTAATCACACTGCACATTATCAAAACACATAATTATTTTTCGATAATAGATTTAACAAAGTATACTTATAAAATTTCATTCCACATTTTAGGCATTCAATAGACTTTATATTTTCATTACCCCACTTCAAAGAAGATAAGGGTTTATTGGTTTACCCCTGTCCATTCATCCTTCCATCTGTCCCTTACAGAATTTGAGTCTGTGACATTATCTACTTCCTGTTTAGACTTAAAATGGTACAATAAATTTTTGTAACATTTTTCTCGGCAACCATGAATCAGAGCAACTTCAAACTTGGTATGCTTTTATCAGATATGTTGCTTACTGATTTCAGATTCGTTGTACATCTTCTTCCTGTTTTACGACTTAGTTGATTTTCTGACTTAACATGGTACAATGGGAAATTTAGCATCGTTCTTTTCTCAGCAGCCATAAACCAGAAATTTGTTTTGACAAATTAGACCAAAAAAACACCAAATGGATCAGCCAAATGTGGTGCACCAAAAAATCAGGACAGGAATGATTATGCTATTGAGTACTTGACCAAAAATCCGGATATCGATAACTGGATTATCAGAAAAAAGTTATTCATATACCTCCATGAAATCAATAAATATTCTCATCTTCTCTTAAATGAAACAATTATCCTCTATTAATTTCCAGGTATTTCAACAACCATGGATATCAGAACCAATCAGGGCTATGGTATGAACTGTTCTCCTAGAAAAGTGGGACTGTCATAGCTGACAAAGAAAATGTGAGTATATTAAATTATCATTTAAATTTCGACATGTTTTAAAAAAAGAAAAGATTTTATGTAAATAAATATTTTGAAGATGAAAGTTTTTCATTAACAACAAGAGCTGTATTTTCAAATGTGGTAGAGCATCTAAATTACAAAAATATATCCTTTAAGAGATGAAGAGAGTATTTTGTAAATTTCATGGAGGTATGAAACTGCAAACATAATCACACTTTGAATATGCACATAGGATTCATACATAAGTTTGTTAAGGTTTCTAGTTTCATAGATATGAGATAAACATGCTCTCTTCATTACTTATTTATATAATACATACTTAGTGTTTTGTATGAAATGAAATACCTAATGAGGTTGGGAGAATTGATCATTGTTGAGGCTCTGCCTAGACAATTATCAATTCTCACAACCGAGTTAGATATTTTTCATACAGTACACTAAGTACATATTATATTTATCTTATAACCTCTATTTGTCTTGTTTTTGTCAATGTTTCTAACTGAAATGCAAGTTTCTAAAAATAACCGCATTGTATCATTGTTCTAAAAATAACTATGTGATATCATAAAAAATACATAAACGGGATGTTATCACAGATATTTGTATAGTTATAAGATAAAATTTAATATCAATGATGCAAAAGCATGTAAATCTTTGTCACTAAAGGAACAGATATCTCAAGGGATTATACTTTAGTTTCAGGTTACAAAATAGCTGGATACTGAAAATTATTTTCACTTAGAAATAAAACAAATCTTTAAGCCAATCAGAATGCACAAATTTTGATGGATACAACTAATATCAAATGTTCAACCTGATCTTAGTCCATACCTTGATCTTTCCAAAACAGGAATGTTCCAGTTTCAGGATAACAAAGGTTAACAAACACATGTTATTTTATTTCAGTCATATACAGAGATGTAACAGGGGAGCCATAATATTGCTTGAACTTTTATTTGCTTTTGGTGATGAAAGACTCGCTTATTATTTCCAACAGAACATTCGAGATAGTGAAAAACTACAAAGTGACAAGTGTGAATTTCCATTTTTTCATCTCTAACAAAGTATATACCCTGACAACCAATACTCCCAGGTTAGTTTGTAACACAAGATGGTGCAAAGAACCAAGAAACTACAGCTGAGATCAGACTATGAATAATCAAAACTTAAGTACTCTGAAAAAACATACCCATGAAGTTAATACTAGCAAGTACCCATAACAAAGTCTTTGAAAGATAAAATAACAAAGGAAAAGATTGTCAACAAGATCGTGTTATTCTGAAAAACCACATGGACAATGCCTTTTCTTTAATGCTTTTTGGTGGTTTATCAAGAAATAACGGTAG
The DNA here is from genome assembly GCA_948146395.1 of Fragum whitleyi. Taxonomy (NCBI): domain Eukaryota; kingdom Metazoa; phylum Mollusca; class Bivalvia; order Cardiida; family Cardiidae; genus Fragum; species Fragum whitleyi. Next base: position 53,243,136 of record OX411544.1, on the reverse strand, counting down.
ATTACCACTTGATAAGCTCATCGCAAAGCAGTGAAATTATCAAAAACTTATACCCTGTTTTTGTGCATTTCATCTTATCTGACGTCATCTATGCGAGGCAAAATAAGTGACCTCACAATGAACGTTGCATAGCAATCACGCGCAAAATGACGCGCTTTACGAAAATATGTCCCAGGAATTTCACATTTTGTCTCTTTTTTGCAATTTAGAAATAGAATAATCGTTTGTTTTTCGAGTAAGATCGATTAACATTTCATTTCATGAACAACAAAAACTATATTTTCACTTGTGGCTCCGCCACTCGTGAAATTATAGCTTTTATTGTTCATTCAATGAATATAAATCGATCTTACACTGAAACTAATGATTATCCTCTATATCATTTCAGAACTGCTGAAATAGTCTATGGACAATCATCTTCAGACTCGCTGTAACAATCTGTGGACAATCGTTACCCACTTCAGACTCGCTGTAACAATCTGTGGACAATTGTTACCCACTTCAGACTTGCTGTAACAATCTGTGGACAATCATCTTCAGACTTGCTGTAACAATCTGTGGACAATCGTTACCCTCATCAGACTCGCTGTAACAATCTGTGGACAATCGTTACCCACTTCAGACTTGCTGTAATAATCTGTGGACAATTGTTACCCACTTCAGACTTGCTGTAACAATCTGTGGACAATCGTTACCCTCTTCAGACTTACTGTAACAATCTGTGGACAATCGTTACCCTCTTCAGACTTACTTTGAGAATCTGTGGACAATTGTTACTTTCTTCAAACTAGCTGTGAGAATCTTTGGACAATCATTCATCCCTTCAGACGTGCTGTAAGAAGCTATGGACAACCCCTCATCCCTCCATATTTGCTGTAAGAGTCTATGAACAATTGTTACTCTATTCTGAGTGAGGCTGAGACTTGCTGTAAGAATCTATGGACAATCTTTCATCCATTCAGACTTGCTGTAAGAAGCTATGGACAATCCCTCATCCCTTCATCCTTGCTGTGAGTGTGTATAGACAATCATTTCTCTGTGCAGATTTGCTGTAAGATTCCATGGACAATCATTGTAAAATTTGCCAGAATCACCATTTATAGCTATATTTATAGCCAAATTAAGTGGATATAATGTAGCAATTCTATTTTAATCACTGAATACAATATTTGATGATAAATAAGACAGGTCATTTTGGTAGCATATTTGTATAGATTGTTGAGTTAGTTAAACTGAATCCTATGATGTGCAAACAAATTTGAATAATCTCTGTGAGACGATTCTAATGGGTTCGAACAACATAAGATTCAATTATAAACCATATTTTTTTAGTATTTTCACTCACAAAATTGTTCAAATGGCTTAGCGCACAACAAGTGTAACTGCCTATATGCTTATAGGCAGTTAAAACTGTTTTGCACTTGGTCATCATAATATTTATATTTACATAGAACTTGCAATAGTTTTGGTCAAGTCTTTATTGCAAATGTTCTATTTTTTGTAAGGATTTTTTTTCTTTGTCAGTCATATTCAAGCCTTGTCATTCTGTTCACAGCATATTCTTGATGTACACAAAGCTAATGCAGATAAGTGTAGACCAAGATCAGCCTGCACAAATTTGCTGTCTGATCTTAAATTATTCTGGAATTATGTAAAATGAGGTATATATATTTGAAACAAAATTTTAATTCATCAGGATAACGGTTAACTATTTTTGCTTTTCACAGTTTATCCTCTACCCTGCATATTCGAAGGTGTTTTGTCTACAATTCTTTTGAATAATAATGTCCAATTGATAGTTCTTTAGTTCTCTTCTACTGGTTTTCCTGAAATTTTAGAAATCTCCTTATTTTACTTTAGAAATACCCTTATTAGACTTTAGTAGGAGTCCCCATATCAAATTTTAAGAAGCCCTTATAACGTTAGGGGCGCCCTTATTAAACTCTAGGAGTACCCTTACGTCTAATCTTGAAAAATGATTTGGTATAAAGGGATCTCTTTTTGTCCAATAATTGCCCCAACACTCACAACACACTTCATCTGATATGACAGTCACACCAAGACCTTCTTTCAACCTTTTGTACATCTTTATTTAAACCACTGCATCAGTTCATAAGTAACAAATCTAATTTGGAAAATGTTTTGCTGAAAATACAGAAAATAAAGATAACCTTATGCCAAAGTTTTGAAAGTATGATATCTTTATTAAAATCTAAATAATAATATCAAAACTAAAGTAAAATTATCTAAACTTGAATAAAATGATTTAAATCTAAACTAGATAAAATATTATAATAAATTATAATTAAACTTAAGGGATAAATAAATTAAAATTAGGTATTATGATTTCCTTTAATATATTCTAACACGTTATTTAAAAATTATAATTAAACTTAAGGGATGAATAAATTAAAATTAGGTATTAAGATTTCATTTAATATATTCTAACATGTTATTTAAAATATTAATGATGCAATTAATAAGACATGAAAATAATGAAATAAATACAGTAATGTATATCATAAAATGAAGTATACTTGGTATATAAGTTAGATTAAAGGAATGCTCTAATATTGATTAAATCCTATTTATTAATAGGTGATTACAGATAATTTTCTAGTGCCTAGAACAGATACTCTTCTTGGCACTATTTATAAATATTTTCTGATCTAGATTGAGCTACTTATGAACTGATGTGGTTATTGTAATTGTAACTTTTTGATTGTTACACTTTCACCCCCTCCCTCCCCCCTCTGCCCCAGCTGTTGTGGACCAGGTCTAAGCAGCATATAAAACAACCCTTCCCTCACAGGTTGAATATACCTGACAGTGGTAAACACCACTGTGATCTTTTTCCTGTTTTATTTAGCATATTAAAATGGTTACAAGTAAATGTAATTCGGATATGATTTGCAAACAGTTTGCACTTTTTTTTTCTTATCCTGAACACAGATCTTTGTCTTCCCATGTTCACACACAAGCCCCTTAATTATCTCCATCGCTGCTTTCCACGTCCAAGTTTTCTGAGTTCCTGCATGGGTTTTGTACTGATCCTCAGGTCATCTGCATACAGCAGCTCCCATGGATAACCAGCATATTTGATAAAAGCCCCATTATCACATTGATGAAAAGCACTCATTCAGTTATCCCTTTGTCTGCTGAATTTAAATTTTGTTTCAAATAAGTTGTCAATTTTTGGGGACATTTAAATGAGTGAAGGCTGCACATCTGTGCAAGTTGATCTTTGTCTAAACTGTCTGCCAAAGCTTTGTGTACAACTGGGATGTGTTGTATGGCCTATTTTACTGCTTATGTTCCTGCACAATATCTGTTATATCCTGGATGTTATTCAAAATTCTTGATGTTGTTGTATAGGCAGTTAAAACTATTTTGCTCGAAGCATTGATATAAAATAAATATATATATCTTTTGTACTTCAACATTAAATTATGGTTAAAACGATTATTTCAGAATTGCGTTGTGTCCGTCATGCGTCTGTCTGTACATCCGGTCGTAAACTTTTTCTTTAAAAATCTTCTCCTCAGAAACTACTGGATGAATGATTCTTTAGTGACCCTTTATCAGTCTACATAAAATTCTTGTGATCGGATGAAAAATATGTACTTTATGGGCAGAGGTCATTTTCTATGTATGATAGTGGAAACTTTGAAAATCATTTTCTTAGAATGTAATTGATGGGTATCAACCAAATTTCACTGGAATGATACTCGAGTGACCCTTTATTTCAGGCCTGTGGAGCGACTCAAGCCATTCATGACTTTCTAGTTTTTTTGTCTTTTAAAAAAAATGATACTTTAACTTTGTTATTCTGGTAAATGTTTTGTCAAAAAATAACGTAATTTTTGAGAAACCAATTTGAAAAGTTAAGCTAGATATCCTGATAATTTAGCAAGCTAATCATAGAACCAAGTGATGGTAAAATTGACTACACTAAAGTGATGATAGTTGGTTAAAGAACACTATTGGATAACCTCAAACATAATGAGTCTGAAGTAAAGTTCAAGTTAAATTGGGATGAAAGCGCAGGGTTTTCCAGAGAATTTTTGCCTTAAAAGGTTTTTTATCTCTGGTTTTTAAGCCAGCGCTAATTTTTGAAAATGTGTATTGTAGAACACAAGTGTTTTGTTGGATATGAATTAAAGATAAATGAAGTTCCAATTCACTTTCTGATTTTGTAAATACAAGTACATGTATAAGTATGTAATTTTATTTCATCAATTCATTAGGATATACATTTCCAAATTCATATTTGTTAAGCCATATGTTTGTCAAGTGCTGCTAATATTAAATGCATCTTTTTGTTATCGTAGTTTTGTGTGTCTTATGTACAGAAAGTCCGCAACTGAGCATAGCCGAAAATAAAAACATGGGTCTGGCTAAAACCCACACAGACAAGTAATAATGATATTATTGGTTGTAATGCACTAACTCCTAGGCCAAAGGGAGGTAATTTTTGACGGCTCAGCGCCAAACAGTTGTAACAGCCTATAAGACTATTGGGAGTTAAAACTGTTTCATGCTGATCCATCTTTATTTTACCTGATGCAAGAGGTAGAAATTATATTTAAACTGAGTGGCTAAGCATAAAGGGAAGAGAAGTGGTCCATTCCTTCATTATTTTGAATTTTAAAGAAATAGCAAGAAAAAGTGTAGGTTAATCATGCAACCTTATATTTTCCAAGCTAAGGTTCTATAGATCCACTTAATTTGTTCCTTACATTTGTAAGGGACAAAGTGGAGTTAAGGAAGCTTGGATTGAAAATGGTGAATCCTGAGAGAAATGTCTTAACCCTTGGCATGCTGAACCCAAAGTATTCCTGCTTTGGCAGGAGCTATAGACAAACATCAGCCTGCACATATGTGCAGTCTGATGTTAGTCTACACCACCTGTTTCTCACTTTCAAACCAGAATTGTCAAAAGATTTAGTTTTTCAAATAAAAATTGACCTACAGTTGGTACTTTCAGTGCTTTTTGCCCTTTGATTTTGATGATAATTTTAGCCAAAATTTATTCAGCATGACAAGGGTTAATAATTCTATAAATATAGAAGGATCCTGAAGAAACCCTTGCTTGAGCTAATGGGATCCTTCCTAATATTTTGGGATATTAGGGATCCAAGGTCACTATTAGTGTCAAACCCTGAAGAACTCTATCATCACACAAGTCATCATTCATGGCCATTCGGAACACCACTCGGCCAATCCTATGATCAACCTGGAATGTACAGAGTCTGACTAATTATAAAAATTACGGGAAAACCTTTGAAAAACTTGATGACATTAGTTCAAAAGGCTTTAGCCATCGAAACTGAGTGAAAACACTTGACATCACCAATAGCGTTAATCCTCGAAACTGTGAGTGAAAACATTCGATGTTGCCAACCATCATATCCTAATATAAATATCTTTAGATTCTTAAATAACGAGTGAAAATCTTAATTTTTGAGAATGATTCGTCATTCTCAAATGAAGATTTTTCAGCTGCAACTTGTTTACTGAAAGATATAAATCTACAGTGCTAAGTTTTCTTACAGTTTCTTCCTAACAAAATGCACGATTTAGTTTCATACCCATCCGCCTTACATACATCCAAGGTCTGTTGCAGTTTACGGAAATGGTCAAGTGATGTTCCGAATGCATTCATGGCCCAAGATTATAAAACTAGAATTATTTTTATCTCTACTGTTTGTTGATAGTCGTAGACCTATATGAGATAGCAGCTGGAGGCTAGGAAAGGATGTGATGTGGTTGTAGTGTTGAGAGAAAAAACCAGGAATCCATTATTAGATTCTCCAGCCGCCGCGATAAAACTGAAAAAATGTTGAAAGCAGCGTAAACTCCATTCAATCAATCAATGCACCCGCAGGCAGTGCTCTTGTTTCAAAGTAATAATCATATTGATATAAAAATGTATTAGCATAAAGATAATATTAATAAGATGTTATTCTTAAGGTGGCAATGGACAGCGGCCTCCCGACTCTATAAACCGGAAGTGGGTTTTCGTTTATTTTACGGCTTTTTTTGCGCGTTGTTTAAAAAGACCGGTTTTCGTAAGATTCTACTTATGGAAATAACGTAGAATAATGATGGCAAAACTTCATAATTTAGCTTCTTTTCAACATTTGATATTAATTGAATGACTGGATCATTAAATTTAACAATAAAAATGCATTAAAAAACGTCATTCGATTAGGGGGAACACTGAAAAATAACGAAAACCTTTCTTATTTGCATGGAAAGTTATGCTGAATTTTTTACCAAATAAAGGAAAAATATGGATTATAAACATATCGGAAAATAAGAAAAATTCATTGGATAATTTCTTTAAAAAAATAGGTTTTTGTGGCATTTTTACCTAGTAAAATTACAAAAATTAGTGCATTTTTAACTTTTGGAAGCAAATTGTGCAAATGCAATTGATCAAAGAGAAATTTTCCTGTCAATAGTCATTGTGTATATGTATAAGGTCTATCAAAATGTATATGTTTTACAGCTTTAACTTAGTACAGGGTTTATACTAGACCGAAAACGAATATAACCGTTTTACTGAAAAATGGCCTATTCCACTCAAGGGAAGATAACTCTAGCATGAAAACGAGCGTGGAAAGGTACCTTCAAATTTTGATATAATGACTACACAATGTTAATCAACAACATATGTGACCAAGAAAAAAAATTCATTGGGCGGAAAAAAATGACGCCATGTGTCCATTGCTACCTTAACAACTTATTGATATCAACTTTTGCATCCATTCATTCTTTATAGTAGTATGACAAGAATAAACCCTTAATTTCGCATTGAAGTTTGAGAATAAGAATTTCTATAATATTGGGCCCTGATGCATTCATACATGGCTCTAGGGCAAATTTAAGATGAACCCCCATCTTAAAAACAGAAAAATCCACAGCTGAGCAGAGCTGAAAATAAACGGAAGAGGGCAAGGGACTTAGATTATTGAAATTATCAGTTTATAAAACCACTGGGCCAAAGATCTCCTTGCGCTTAGTGGTAGGAATGTTGAGCTTTATTTAGTAAACTAATAATTCTAATATTTCGATCCCGCATTATTTTCAACCCTGGCCTGCAAAGGAATAAGTCCAGCTAGCTAAGTTATAGAATTAAAGAGCACCCCCAACAGGTGTCAATGCATGGCTGCAGGTGCTAGATGGTATGGTACAAAAAATCCAAAATGAAGAGGCATAACTCTTACTAACATTATTTTAAGAGTTGTCTCTCATAGTCTGGATAGTTCTTAGGATTGTGAACGCACATTCCAAGTTTCATGAGTTATCTTCATTAAAAAGTTAAAAACAGATATGACCAAGTTAAAGATCTAAAAGCTGAGAGAATTGAGGCTGTATTAACTCTTCAGGCTTAAAGCATTGATACCAGCAAAAAAATATCATTTCACTTGACTAGTGCTGACCTTAAACTATACCTTTATTAGTTATACGGTTTCTTGACAGGGTATATGACGATTTATTCCCGGCTGGAAAAAATGATGTAGGCTGTAGGTTTTTTTACTGCCTGGAATAAATCGTCATATACCCAGGCAAGAAACCCTATTACATATTTATTATACTTCAAAGTTTTAGGGCTAAATATCTGTTCTGAGGTGCGTTCGTTAGAGCGAGATTCTTAAGATTCTTATTAAGATTTTTAAGATAAAGCGTTCGGTAGAGCGAGATTTTTAAGCGGCTCAATAAGAATCTTAAGATATCTCAATGAGGAAACGAAGATGGTTTTGCATTGGCTTAAAACGAGTAGTCATGACGACGTCGAATATTTTCACTCAAAATATCGAAAATCGTTCATTACAACGTCTTAAAAATCTCATTTAGATGGATTTTTCATCTTGCTCTAACGAACGCACTTCGGTTCTTGGCTGAACCTGCAAGAAAAGTTGGCAGCTTGAATGGAAAGATTTGTAAAATGTGAAGGTATTTATTGACATCTATATCATTTGTTATTTGCACATTATTAACTGACTTTCTTTTTAACTGTAGCCTAATGTGTAGATCTATACTCGGGTCGTGTTATTAGCAAAGTGAGAGAATCATTGCTGCCATTACTGTTTCGATTTTTTGTCTATGTTCATGGCGAGGCGCCTTAAGGAAACATTACAAGTTACAAGGGAGCGGCAGTAGATATCAATGTTTGTCAGGTCAGCATTAACCAATGAAAATGCTATAATTTTCTTTGCAGTATAATAATGATCACTACACTATTACCCTATGAAAGTAGAAATTGAAAAACCATACCTTTTAAACTGCTATGCTCAACCCCTGAACTAGTCTGAGGCAGATGATATGTAAATATTTCCATTTATTTATCGTTGCTACCGTAGCACATGCACATTTGAGCTATGCCCCCAGAAGACGGTTCCTTGTTACGGGGATAGTGCCAGGATAAATGACTAAACTAATGCTGAGATCCGCCATGGTTCTTTAACCTGCTTGGTGTAAAACACCCTCTCATGGGACCCCTGTTTGACGTCTCATCCGAAAGACAAGTTTTGTTAGTGTGCCAGCCCAGGAGTCAAACCCACGCAGTTGAACTTCAATGGCAGATGATTGAGACAACATTTTTTTTAAAATAATACTGCTGCAAACTGTGAGAACGGTTTGTCGCAAATTTACTGCTAACAGTTCCCGCAAACAGTTTGCTGCAAATTTGTGGCAAACTGTTTTTCGCAAACAGAATGTAGCAGTTTGCGGCAATGATGAAGTAGTTAGATTTATATATGTGAACTGTTTAGAAAAAAAATAAACATGTTGGTAGGGTGAAAAGTATCAACTTGGGGACAGACTACACTATCTTGGTAGTCTGGCTGGATTCAAATATATATTTTCTGAATCTAGAATGAATATTCCTTTACCATATAACAATATTTTCTGTGTTGAACCAATGGGTGACCTCTGCTGAATGATCTGATCTCTTTTTTAAATATTCAATTTATACTGTACGAAGATGGTATTCTTTCATGTTGGGGATGGCATATGAATTATTTATAGTTAAATTCTTTCAGCCCGTGCATAAAAAAAATTATATATCGTTAATTATTTTCTTGAAAATGATAAATTACTTTGAATGGAGTATTTGGCTGCTGTTGACACTATTTTAGTAATAATGAAGTGACTGGATCAATTGTAAGAATAAATTCTTGGTATTTCTTCCACCAATATTTTCACACTTATATACAGTGTATACTTACATCAGAATGCACATACATTCAGGTTGATCTAAGTCTATACTGTCTGCTAAAGCCTACAGCAGGATATACTTTGATCAGCACGGGAAGGTTTTAGATAATCACTCAAAATAGCTGTTTACAGTTGGATTGAAACTTTAAGATTTTTTTTTTCAAAGTTCATCTTCTTGCAAACTTCCTACTAAGTGCATGGTCTAACTAATTAAAAAATGTGTTCTCACAAACTTACTGCAAACTTCCTGTTGCTAACTGTTCTCGCAAACAGATTAGTTTGCAGCAAATTGTATTTCTGTACGGGGCGCCTATATTGAAAAATATTGAACCTGTTTTTTGTTTTACTGTTGTTTGGCTGTTTTTCTGTCTGTTAGAAAAATGAACAAAAACAACTTTACATGGCCATTACAATTTAATGCTCATATTTGGCATGATAATACTATGGGATCACATTGATATGCGTCTGCAGGTACCAAGGTCAAGATCTTAGTTTTGAAATATGGCCATTTGGGTTACACAAACTCATCTTGTTCTACTTAGATTTTTAGCTCTGCCTTTTATGGAGAAAATCCGAGGTCATTCGGAACACCACTCGTCCAATCTCGCAATCAACCTCGAATAACATAGACTATTTTCAAAAATTACGGGAAAACCCTTGGAAAAACTCGATGACATCAGTTAAAATGGTGTTAGCCCTAGAAACTGTGAGTGAAAACATTCAATGTTGCCAACGCTACTCGTTTAAGACATGAAACCATCATATCCTAATATAAACATCTTTAGATTCTTAAATAACAGCTGAAAAAATCTTAATTTTTGAGAATGATTCGTCATTCTCAAAAATTAAGATTTTTCAGCTGTTATTTACTGTAAAAGATATAAATCTACAGTGCTAGTTTTTCTTACACTGTTTCCACCTAACAAAATGCATGATTTTGTTACATACCCATCTGCCTTACATACATTTGAGGTCTGTTGCAGTTTACGGAAATGGCCGAGTGATGTTCCGAATGAGTCCGAGGTATTGCTATAGCCTTGGTGTTGTCATTGTTATCGTTGTTATGCAAAAACTTTGACATTTTGTGAAATCTCTGGTTCTACTGAATTGGTTCACTGGAAGCTTGGCACACATGTTGTCTATCAAAAGAGCCCCCTGTTCTATTCAGGGAGATAATTCTGCATGTATTTTGTGTGAATCATGCCCCCTTTGTTAGATTTCTCATCCACTATCCAGGACAAAAACGGCAGAGTGTAGGCACCTGTAAGCTGTGCTCTTTCCAATTTCTAGCACTCAACAGCCAAGGTACATTCAGACGGTGCTTTTACATGCCCAAACATTTGACAAGAGGACTATGATGGTCCTATATCACTAACCTCCATATCTTTATCAAATTTTCAAGCAAAAATCATCATTGTACTTTTATGATTTGTGGCCTAGAGAGTGTTATAAAGAAAATTGTCACTAAGGCCCCTTTTTCTATGATATCATATGAATCCTTCCTATTTTCAATAGGGTTCTTCCTAGTGACATGACAAATATTCTGACCAAATTTCATGAAGTTGGACCATATTTGTGGCCTCTTAAGTGTAAACAAGAAAATTGTCATTAAGGCCCCTTTTCATTTAAAATCATATGAATCTTTCATGAATTCTTCATGAATTTTAGTAAGAATGTTTTCAAGTCACAAGGATGAACCCTAGTGAAAATGGGAAGATCCTTGCAATATCACCGGAAAATGGGCCTTATTGAAAATTTTCTGTTATTATCCAACACTAGGAATAGTCTAGCTAAATATAGCTGTCCAGTATGACAGCTATTGTTCTTGTTAACGCTCTTGAAGCCAAAAACAGGGTCCAATCTTCATGAAACTTGGGTCAGATTGTTTGTCAGGTCACAAGGGTGAACCCTATTGAAAATGGGAAGGATCTGGCCATATCACAGGAAAAGGGACCTTAATGATGATTTTCTTGTTTACACTCTAGAGGCCATAAATATTGTCAAATCTTCATGAAACTTGGTCAGAATGTTTGTCAGGTCACAAGGGATAAATTTGATATCATGGGAAAAGGCCTCCAATCTTATAAGTACAATTACGACTTTTGCTGGAAAATTTGATAATTCTTAATTTAGACAAAGATACACAGATGAGTGATATAGGTCCATCATGGTCCTCTTGTATTTCTGTAAGGGTTACAATTATGTGATCACCCTTAGTGTCCAGGGGGACTGTCCATTCTGACAGGCAGGTGGTTTGAACTATTTCTGGTGGAAAACTCTGTCACCTTTCGTAAGAATGACATGAAATGCGCTTGTAACATTCCTCTCATAATTATGGAATACTGTGCACGCCCAAGAACAATAGATCTTAACCTAGCTTAATGGAAAAAAAACAGGGATTGTAATAGCCTTGTCATCACTGTTGTTAGAATTTTGCAGAATCATTTTGTGATGTCTCTATTCCGAAGTAGTACTAAAGGCATTCACTCGATCATTAGCACACATGCATGTTCACCATCAAGAGCAACCTATACTATCAAGGGAGGTAACTCCCGATTCTATTTGTTCTTTCTGTTCGAATTACGCCCTTTATTCTACTTTTAATCCACTGTAAAACACACAATTATAGTGTGGCATTTTTTCTGTCATGAATTTAAATCAAAGAACTCTTCGGTCTAGATTCAATTCTTGATTTTGAAGTTTATAGGGTCATTCTGTTGTCCTGAGGTTGATACATATCATATGTTCTGGATGAGGATCCCTTATGATACACACTATTATCCTTCTCACTAGTTATATAGTGTATCACTATTCTCTCTCCAACTTTATCTTGGTGTATTAGTCTCTGCCTTTGATTTATATTTACATGTACTTTTCTGACAACTTTTCAAGATGCAATTCAACCATTGGACGTTTTCAGTTCAAATGATGAACATGCTGACTTGCAAATGAAGTGTGTTTCATATATTTTGATTTTATACTCCCCCACCTAATAAGAAGCGGGGGTTATACTGGATTCGTCCATGACATTTTGTCGAAATTCCATTTTGTCAATTCCAATTTTTGTCGACTGTCATATTGGTTGAACTTGTAACAATTAATTTCCTTTAAATCAAAGAGAAAAGAGCACTGGAAGAACTTAAATCTTTGGCCAGTGCAGCAGATATTCTCTTTTTGCCCTGGCTATTTTTAGTGAAAACCTTGGGAATTGCTATATAGCCTTGGCATTGTTGTCGTCATTTTTTTTGTTGTTGTTTAAAAACTTTGATACCTTGTGATATCTCTAGTTCTACTGTAGGCATTCATTTGAAACTTTGCATAGATGTTAACCATAAAAAGAGAATGCTATACTAACAAGGGGATTAACTCTAGGTGTGTCTATTTGTGTGGATTGAGCTCTATAAAGTAAATGTTAATTTGTTTTCTTTTTTATGGTTCAGCACAAAACAGTTGAAACTGCCTTCACAGACAGTTCCAACAGTTTGGTGCTGAGCCATTGAATGTTGGGATATAGATGGGCATAATATACATTTTGAAACTTTACACAGATGTTTATCATAAGGGAGAAATCTATACTATCAAGGGGATTAACTATAGGAGAATTTGTGTAAATTATGTCCTTTTTCGAATTAAATTTTCATCCACCATCAAGAAATCAATTGTGAGCCAAGCGTAGGCACCCATAGGCAATTTTCTTGTTATAGAACCAATGCTTGGTCATAGGGGACATCAGATGAAGAAGATTGAGAGCATAATTGTGCGTCCACCATAGCAGGTTCAGCAGAAAAACAAATGATGCATTTCCAAAGAAGAATAGTGTTCGAATTTATTGTTTTGCTAAAATCAGATAAAATTAGGTTAATGGTAGAGTCTAGAATGCTCTTGAGATTAATAACTTGTCCAATCATTTATACAATGATTCTAGCAATATTAAAAGACTTAATGTTTTGGTTTGAATTGGGATAACATCAAGTCACTTCAAAGGGGGGACTTATAGGCATACAAATTTTACCAAATGAAAATACCCACAATGATAAAACAATTTTTACATCTTCAATATGAATTTCATTCATTTGATAATAATGTATACCTTGTATTATATCATTCTTAGATTTCACTTCATAAAATCATCTTTTATAAGTGAATATTAATAATAATTACCAAGTATAATTTCAGTTTCACTGAAATACCTAAAGTACAAACTCCCTTTCAAGGAAATGTTAAAGAAAAAATTTCCAACCCAAGAGAAAATCTTAGTCATCAATTCCAGTTCAATGAATTTGATTTAGATTTTACACCCACAACAAGAATTGGGACTGAAAATGTACCTTATTCTGCAACAAGGCTTTTCCATGTGACAAGAACTGGGACGGAATTTCTGTTTGGATTCCTACCCGTTTCCGCCAAGAATCGGTCCTAAATTTCCTACGGGTATGTTGAAATGATGCTTTGTTGAAATTGAATTTTCGTTGAATATCATCGAATTTTATCAAAACAAAAATGAAAAAAACAACACCAACTTTAGATAGGAAAACTTTGCCAAGATTTTTATTCATTATGACGAGGGTGAAAAGAAGGTTGCAGACTGCAATTTAGATTTAGATTCAGTTGTACGTCAAATCATGGGGTTAGCACAATACTGCAAAAGTATCCCGAGGCACTCATACAATAGCTTTGCACTATCTCCTAAAAATATGTAAAAGAATTACTGAATTATTGCACTGAAAGATAAAGCTTCTAAAAAGAAAGTGATGAAATGATTTCTCATTTAATCCAGGGATATTTCTGGACCAAACACAGGATGGGCCATTGAAATGGGCCAATGGCCCATGGCCTATTCAATTACATATAAAATCTAAGATTTTGATGGGCCATATGCAAAATTGATGGGCCATTAGGAAAAATAGTTGGGCCCAAGAATCCTTAATACCAATCCTAGAATAAAATAAGCATCAGATTTGAATAGATTGTATATGGAGCCCATCCAAAACTGTAATCAGATTTAGCCTAAAACAAATAGTTTGTCCGCAAAATCAGTTCGGCCCATCCCAAAATAATCCCTGTAATCTATCCTATTAAGAAAAGTCAAGTGTTTTCAATAGTGCTTGTCCAAAGTATATCTCCTAAATTTGATGGAACTGTTTTCAAACTGTTCTCCATCAACATGTCACTCTTCAAAAAACACAATTTAAATTGTAAAATATCTACATGATTGTCAAAGTCAAATTTAAGATGTAGATTTTGAAAGCTTGATAACTTGGCATTTCTAAAACATTAATAAATCTTAACTTTTGCACTGGAAAATCAATAAAAAAAGATAAAGTCATGAAAAATCATGACAAAAAAATGACTCTGAAGAAATCGGAGGTGCGTTTCTTAGATTAAGATTCTTAAGAATCTCATTAAGATATTTAAGATGTAGCGTTTTTTAGATTAAGATTTTTAAGCGGCTAAATAAGAATCTTAAGATATCTTAATGAGGAAACTAAGATGCTTCTGCATTGGCTTAAAACGAGTAGCCTTGACGACGTCGAATTTTTTCTCTCAAAATATCGAAAATCGTTTCTTATGACGTCTTAATAATCTTATTTAGCGGAAATTTTCATCTTAATGTAAAAAATGTACGTTTTCCAGTCTAGTACAAGTTTTCAAACGTTACCTCCCTTTTCAATACTGCGCATGCTCAGTTGAAAATTAAATATGGCCGCCGCCGTGATGGCAAGTCGGTAAAAATCAAAACATTCTGGTTTATTCGGCGTAACCTGTCCCTTGGTCGAACAGTGACATTTGCATCTGACGAATGTTGCGTATCTACATTTGTCCTGACGCTATTTAATCTCGCCGACCCAAAACTGGTGAGAAATGTCGTGGTTAGGAGGCAGTCTGTCATCTTTGACAGGTCAACTGTCTAATCTTACCAAAGACATTCTGACAGAAGGA
This sequence comes from Fragum whitleyi, assembly GCA_948146395.1. NCBI lineage: Eukaryota > Metazoa > Mollusca > Bivalvia > Cardiida > Cardiidae > Fragum > Fragum whitleyi. The sequence goes on along the minus strand of OX411544.1, from coordinate 53,227,971 downwards.
ACCGAAGAAGTTAGTGGTAAGCTCTCCAAAACATATCTGACATTAATCCACCAATGGTAATATAATAATAGGTTTAACCTATAGACGGGAAAAGTAATTTGAAGAAAGAATCATTCTTGATTTACTCCTTCACTCAACTTAAGCCTGAACTTAATGACAAAGCTCATGCACCCCTACTTTTTGCTGTATCGACGCGAATGAATGATGTATCAAAGTTCAATATTGATTATTGAAGAGTCTGTCTGTTCTGACTGCACTTTCTTTTTTCGCTTGAATGGGGTTTTGGCCCCTTTTGTCAATTTTAAATCATGTTTGTTCTTCTCCGAAGATATTGTCACTGGAAAAAATAAGCGCAGTTGTAATGTGAAATAAACTTGCCCAAGTGCTGTACAGAGCATGCACATTATAACTAATTTTCCGAAGACCAAAATAGGCTATTTATCAAATCGATAGTTATTTGCTTTTTCTCATTTATTTCTAGTTTATCGGAAAAAAATTAACCTACTATGAGTGAGAGATAGGGCTGACTATCGGCTTGGAAAATCACTATCACGATAGTTTTACTATCGTTGTATTGATATCATGACACTATCACTATTGTCAGATATCTATCGTGATAAATCACGATACTATCGGTTATCCGTTTTTTCGTTTATTTTCTATGTTAAAATTTAACAGGTTGACATGTTCACACTATGTTAAATAGTGTATAACAAAGCGTAGAAGAGATAATCTTCATAGACATTTCCCTTTTACCTTCCTTTAGAAATCCCAAAGGTCCCGAACACGGGCTATTCAAAATCTATTTTTCATTATCTCGAAATCTGCAGCCATGTCAGACGAATTCAACCATAAATTTGGACTTATTACAATAATTACATTTTGCATCTATAGATAAATAATCAAGCTCATGTCTGTAAACATGGATAAATTATCATCGTCGGGGGAGCATCATTGCTGAATTTAGTAAGTAACCAAGCCACCGATCTTACTGATTTGTTTAGTCTTTGAGTTTTTAAAAAGAAGCATTTGCTATATGATCTTATTTAAATATCAATTCTATTTTACACTTCTGAACAGGGATTTCACTCGAAGAAGACTGGAATTATTTGATTGAAAATTGTTAATTAAGTGATTCCTGGGTCCCAGAATGTTGTTTCATACCGTGTTTTCGAAGATTTTAAAGTCCCGCGTGCCGCCGCTTTGTCACGAAAAGATCGAAACCGCAGCCGATCCCAACTCTTGTTAAGACTTTATTGCAATCAATCAACGAGTAATGAAAACAAAAACTGACGAGAAATAAACAAAGCTCTCATTACAAATTATCAAGAAATCTTACTCGAATTAAAAAGAGGTTGACGCGAAATTTAAAAATTGTCTGTTTGAAAATGGTTTTTCGATAAAGTCCTACCTTCTTTGAAAAAATTAATAAATTCCGTTTTCCCCCAAAAAATCAGACAACAGAGTCAAATAAAGCGTATCAATTTATCCGAAAGATGGAAAGGGTTTGGCATCTCACGAGAGTTAAAAAGCGTGCGTTGCGTGTCAAGTCCAGAAGTTGACCTAAAAATAGCTCAACACCTGGCGTTGGCGCCTTTGATCACCCGTTCTCCCTCCTCGATAAATAAACTGCTCCGGATGCTTTACTTCATTACGACAGTAAACTGTCTATTTTTCGTGGCTAGATAGCCGCTCGAACTTACTTTCGGATTATTGGAACTAATATTATATCTTTCTTTCTCTTTCCCTTTTCTTTTTTATTAACACAAGAGACCAAGGAAACATTGAAATTTTGTATAAGTAAGCTTTGAATATATACTATCAAAACTATTGATATTTGTACGAACTATCGTGATAGTTATCGACATCTGGGAATTGCAATCGATACATCGATATTGTGACTGTCACTACAACAAACAATACATCGACCTATCGATCTATCGTTACACCCCTAGTGAGAGATACTCAATACAATTCTTATTGGTTTTTCTTCGTAAAGAGTGTAAGGGGAGTACTTTGAAATTGGGCGCAGGTATCATAGAAACTACGTCAGGTCTAAATCCTGAAGGTTGCGATTCCGACAAGAGTTTGTCTGGCATATCTTTAGCTAAAATAGCTGTAATTGCATTTTTTTAAAAATCAAACTGCGAATTTTGTTAAAGATTTCATCTTTTTTCAGGTCTAAACCGGGAATATTGCTGCAGAGTTCATCTCTTTCAAGTCTTATCCCGCTTTTTACCCCGACGTAAAAACGCAACAACAATGACGTTGCTTTGGCGGGAAAAAGTAGCGTCTTTTTTCCCCAAAGTGTAGAATGACGTCATTTGAGGAGGGTAAAAAGAAAACGTCTTCCACACGAGATTCTAAGAAAAAATGTGCAACTTTTTTCCTGTAATGCTGATTTTTATCCTAGTTTTACGTTCACTACAATCTAAATTTTGATAATGATCGACAGAAATAAAATCAAACAAAAAAGTAGATAAGTTAAAATAAATAATAAAACAAAATGGTGAAATCTTCTGAGATCATCATCCTCCATGTAGGCCGCCATTACGACACAAATTGAAACTTTGATGGTATATGTATTTCATTTTGATTTTGATTATTTAAATGTTATACACGCGTTATCTAGAAGCAGGAAAAGCCGCAAAGCGCCCTTCGGGCGCTTTGCGTTACTTTTCCCGAATTATGTAAGATTCTTTCAAACGTTTTCTTCTGAAAAAGTAGAGGTTGCTAAAGAATACCAAATGAGACTCCACCCGGCCTTGCATGTGAAGCTGGGTATAATTGGAAAAATGTTTGCACCGTTTTGTCATTCTGAACTGAGGACTGGTGTCTGACTTGCTGAGTGGGTAGAAAACTATGCTAGTACTCTGTATTTTGCTAATTCTTCTCTGCCTTTATGGGTGACTATTGAGTTCAAAATTAGTATTGCGATAGTAAAGTTGCTAGTGCTGTGCATAGAAAAACCGAATTACACCTGAAATCAGAATTACACGGAATTACACCAAATTTCACCGAATTAAAGTTAAAAAATGCAAAGATATGTTTTCTTTTAAGATAATTCTGCATTAGATAAAAAGCAGGAGATGTTGAATCGTGAATTTCTTTTGGGACCACCAAATTTCACCTGATAAATAATTGGCTAAGATGATGAAGTAAAAACCGAATCATACTTTTCATGGCAAGTATGGAGTTAGCTATAAACCGAATTACACTTAATGAAGTGTACATTACATGTATTATGTATTTAATTAAATCAGTCATTTAAATAATAAATGAAACCTTAGACAGTTTATTTGCACACTGTTTATAGAATACAGTAGTAACAGTATAAAGGTCACAGGTGAAATTTAGTGACTTCAAATAAGCATATGGGAGTAAAACATTCCAATTAAACGTGGTCTGGATATTACTCATGATTTAGTTTACTTATAATTCCTTTAGAGTAAGTGCTAACAATAGAATAGGGACCACATTTAAACTATTTTTGTAATGTAATTTGGTGAAATTCGGCGAATTCTGTCTAATTTGGATTTCAGGTGTAATTCGGTTTTTCTATGCACCCTTGCTAGTGGAATAGTATTGCAATAGTCAGAAAACGGTATTGCAATACTATCACAATAGTTGTTTTTAAAGAAAAAACAGATAATAATCATTGTTAATGTGTCATGGCGAGTAAATGATCAAATAAGTTGATTACAGGTATTCCCTTAAAAAGAATTTGTTTTTACCCCATTCTCTGATGTAAACCTGCAGAAAGGCATCATTGTTACTATATTTAGTTCTACTATCATTTTTAGCTCACCTGAGCACGAAGTGCTCAAGGTGAGCTATTGGGATCGTAGAATGTCCGTTGTCAGTTGTGCGTTGTCCGTCGTGCGTCGTCCACAATCTTTAAACATCTTCTCCTCCTAAACCAGTGGGCCAATCTTGATGAAACTTGGTTTGGATGTTCCTTGGGTCAAGCTCTACCAAAGTTGTTCAAATAAATGAAATCCACCCTTAACTTTCCCTTTACCCTTAACAAAAAGGGTGAAAATATGAAAATCTTTAAAAATCTTCTTCTCTGAAAACAGAAGGCAGACAGCTTTCATATTTGGTATGTAGCATCATCTAGTGGACCTCTACCAAGTTTGTTCATATCAAGACCCTGGGGTCATATTTTAGCTTTGCCCGGGCTCAACCCTTTTTACATAGAATCAAAGAGCGAAAATCTTTAAAAATCTTCTTCTCTGTAACCAGATGGCAGACAGCTTAAATATTTGGTGTGTAGCATCACCTAGTGGGCCTCTACCAAGTTTGTTCATATCAAGACCCTTGGTTCATATTTGGACTTTGCACGGGTGCATCCCTTTATCTCTTATGAGCACTAAGGGTAAAAAAATGAAAATCTTCAAAAATCTTCTTCTATGAAACCAGAAGGCAGACAGCTTTCATATTTGGTATGTAGCATCATCTAGTGGATCTCTACCAAGTTTGTTCATATCAAGACCCTTGGGTCACTTTTGGGCTCCGACCGGGCGCAACCCTTTTTACATAGAATCAAAGAGCGAAAATCTTTAAAAATCTTCTTCTCTGAAACCAGATGGCAGACAGCTTTTATATTTGGTATGTAGCATCATCTTGTGGGCCCCTACAAAGTTTGTTCATATCAAGACCCTTGGGTCATATTTGGGCTCCATCCGGGCGCATCCCTTTCAGCTCATCTGAGCACGATGGGTGAAAATGGGAAAACCTTCAAAAATCTTCTACTCTGAAACCAGCAGGCAGACAGCTTTCATACTTAGAATGTAGCATCATCTTATAGACCTCTTCCAAGTTTGTTCATATCAAGACCCTTGGGTCACTTTTGGGGTCCACGCGGGTGCATCCCTTTTTACATAGAATCAAAGAGCAAAAAGGCATATCTGTCTTGCTCTTCGCTGAGAACGTTCCATGGTATTGATCTTAGGCAATTATCTTCTTTTTGACATCTGCCTATCTAATTAATGTGATGTCCCAGGGGTCATAGAGACTTAGGTGAGCAATCTAGGACCATCTTGGTCCTCTTGTACTGAACATGTTAGCAGATTAAAAAAATGCATCATTTACTAATAACAAACAAAAATGCTGTTAAATACATGTATGTTTGAATAAGATATTGACAATATATATCAGAGTTTCCACTATTAGTGAAAATTAAAAAAAAAAAATAAAATGCATGCATGCTTGCACATATAAAGAAAATGAAGCATTGAAGCAGGATTAGGCAGAAGTTGTTTCTTACAAAGTAATTTATTAATTTATTAACAATAACCCTTACTTGCAGGCTGGGCAGCCACAGCTAAGTTTAATCCATCCATTAGAGACCAGCTATAAGCTTTCAAGGACAGACCAGATACTTTCAGTTTTGGTGTATGTAATGGATGTCAACTGATGGGCCTTTTAGGCTGGGTATCACCTGATAATGGTGAGTTGAATGATATAGACCCATTCAAACTTTATTTAAAAAGACAGGCAAGCTATAAATATTAAGTTAAGGGTTGTTTATAATGGTAATAAGCCGATGGACTAATATAAAATATAGTTTGATCATCTTCATATGAACAGCACTTAGGAGTTATTTTGTAACAATGTTAGTAAATTATAATGCTTTTGATTTAGTGATGGGCAGCTTATTCAATTATAATCAATAATTAGTTGGTTTGGGCTTTTGATAGTGATAACTGACTAAGAAATTTTTTGATAGATTAATCAGTTCCTAAAACATAAATGATAGCCATTATAAATTATTTTCGAAACCGACATCAGTTTCATGGCTCAGCGTGAAACTGATTGTAACTGCCTATATGATTATAGGTAGTTACAACTGTTTCATGCTGATCCATGAAGTTAGTAGATAATTCTGTAGAAAGAGTCTTTAGGTCATTAGTCTAAACTTTCGCATTCTATTCTTCAAAGGATGATACTGGGTGTGCTGTATTAATTTCTAAGAAGACGATTGTACAATCGATCATCAGTTGATTTTCTCTTCCAACTGAAAACCAATTATCGATTTGTGATTTGAAATCGATTGCCAAACACTAATGTGATTACATCCTTTTCTTATTGGGGTTAAATGTTTCTAAAAAAATTAAAAGAGGCATTACAAGAATTTTGTCAATTTATCAAACAATTACAGGTCAAATTAAAAATAGAATATCAAATTTGTGGTCATAAAATATCAATTTTTTTTAAACTTTTCAAAGCCTTGTTAAAATCTGCATATAGACTAGTTGTTTGATAATTTTGGTATTTCATGACCACTCATTCAATGTCTTCTCTTAACCATGTCAATCTTGTCACAGACTCGGACTCCAGCCCTGGTGTATATTTGGACCACAACGACTCAGAGAGGTGTAGATTTGTGACAGTCCGTGTGTATGACAGTCCAGCCATTATGTTTAAGGGGATGTCTGGTTCAGTGTTTGGTATGTGGAGTGCCCATGGAGAAGGTAATAATATTTGAATGGCTGTCCAAGATAATCTGAATAATAGGATAATCTTACAAAGTTAACAACACTTTTTCAGGTCAGCTTTATCTGTTTTGGAAATTTTAACAACTGTATTTCCTCTAATAATAGCGCCCTTTCTAATAATAGCACCCCTGCATTTTTTACTAAGAAAACCCACTTCAAATGCCTAAATTTTAGGAACTTTTTTAGACTTCTTCTCTTATTTGAGATGAATTTAAAGGAAAAAGGGCCTATTTTTTAATCAGAAAATGCATACTAAATAAAAGCTCCCTGACCATGTTATGTATAGCTCCCAAGAGCGTTTTTTAGGAAAAAAACAGTAAAACATATGTATTGTAAGGTAAATGAACAGGTTTTGATACTTACAGTTTGCGTTTGTTCTTCCATTATGTTGTGTTTGTACAAAGGTCAAGGTTGTCTAGGATTTTCAAGGTCACATATTAAAGTACCATATTTTTTTAACATTTTTTTTTTTAAAGTCTCATTGGTGTATATGCTTCAGCTGTCATTTTTAGCTCCACTGGCTGAAAGCCACTGTGGCTATTGTCATGGTGTTGTGTCCGTCGTGCGTCCAGTCGTAAACGTTTTCTTTAAAAATCTTCTTCTCAGAATCTACTGGATTGATTTCAACCAAACTTCACAGGAATGATCCTCGGGTGACCCTTTTTCAAAGTTGTTCAAGAAATTTTGATCCAATGAAAAACATGGATTTAATGGGCGTGGCTAATTTCCAAATATGGTAAAAAGTGACTTTTCTCAGGTTCTTATTGATGGATACAAATTAAATTTTACATGAATGATCCTTGAGTGACTCTTTATCAGTCTACAAAAAATTATTGTGATCTGATGAAAAATAAGTAATTTATGGGCGGAGGTCATTTCTCTTTATGTTATTTAGTGGAAACTTTGAAAATCATTTTCTCAGAATCTAACTGATAGATATCAACCAAATTTTACTTGTATGATCCTTGAGTGACCCATTATCAGTCTACCAAAAATTATTGTGATCAGATGAAAAATAATGGGCGGAGGGCATTTCTCTATATGTTATATAGTGGAAACTTTGAAAATCATTTTCTCAGAATGTAAGTGGTGGATATCGACCAGATTTCACTGGAATGATCTTTGAGTGATTCTTTATCAGTCTACCAAAAATTATTTTGAATGGATGAAAAATATGTATTTTATGGGCGGAGGTCATTTCTCTATAATGTTATATAGTGGAAACTTTGAAAATCATTTTTTCAGAATGTAACTGATGGATATCAATTAAACTTCATTAGTATGATCCTTGGGTGATCCATTATCATGCAGCCGAAAATTATTGTCATTGGATGAAAAAAAAAGTCTTTTATGGGCAGAGGTCATTTCTCTATATGTTATAATAGTGGAAAATTTGAAATTCATTTCAACATCAGTAGAACCCAAAATATCTAAAAATCCAGTCGAAATTTAGATTTGCTATTACAAGAAATTCAAGCCTGTGGAGCAACACAAGCCATTCATGGCTTTCTAGTTAATGGTTTGGGAATTGAAAATCTCCAGAAAGGCAGTACCAGGGTATAAGCCATAGCCTATACTAAATCTTTATTAATTGTGCACAGCGTTAGGCTTTCAAAATACAGTAAGGGGTTTACTGCAATCATGTTAGGAAAGCTTCCCCATCATTTCCTAATAAGGGGTGGGTATTTTGAGTTTCAAATGTAGATAATTGCCTACTTTTTACTTTATTATTGTTGGAAAATATTGAGCCTAAGTGTTAAATTGTTCCAAAATTTTGCAATTAATTTAAAGCTGCTCTTTCACATTTCTTCATAGAACAAATAAAAAACTGGTTCTTAGATTCGGAAATTTGTGCATTTCCCGATGTTTAAGAAAGGCATATAGGTATGGCACTAACAACAACTCATTTCAAAGAATTTGTAGCTTGAATGTTCGAAGTGGTCAGGTCAGTGAAGAAGCCAGTCTTTTCTTTAAACATCTTCTCCTCCTAAACCAATGGGTTGATTTTGACGAAACTTTGCCAGAATGTTCCTTGGGTGACCCTCTTCTTAAGTTGTTCAAGAAATTCGGATTGACCCCCAAATATGGGCATGGCAGGGAGGGGCTTATTTTGACCCGAAATCTTTGAATGACATCTCCTCCCAAACCATTGGGCCAATTTAAATGAAACTTTATCAGAATGTTCCTTTGATGACCCTCTTCTTAAGTTGTTCAAGAAATTTGGATTGACCCCCAAATATGGGCGTGGCAGGGCGGGGCTTTTTTGACCCTGAAATTTTTGAATGACATCTCCTGATCAATAAGGCTGATTTCGATGAAACTTTACCAGAATGTTCCTTGGGTGACCCTCTTCTAAAGTTATTCAAAAAATTTGGATTGACCCCCAATTTGGGTGTGGAAGGGGGGGCATATTTTGACCCCGAAATCTTTGATCCTCATCTCCTCCTGAACCATTGGGCCGATTTCAATGAAACTTTACCAGAATGTTCTTTGGGTGACCCTCATCTAAAGTTGTTCAAGAAATTTGGATTGTCTTCCAAATATGGGCTTGGCAGGGCAGGCTTATTTTGACCCTGAAATCTCTGAACCACATCTCCTGAACTATTGGGCCCATTTTAATGAAACTTTACCAGAATGTTCCTTGGGTTACCCTCTTCTAAAGTTGTACGAGAAATTTGGATTGACCCCCAAATATGGGCGTGGCAGGGCGGGGCTTATTTTGACCCCGAAATCTTTGAACGACTTCTCCTCCTGAACCATTTGGCCAATTTCAATGAAACTTAACCAGAATGTTCCTTGGGTGACCCTCTTCTTAAGTTGTTCAAGAAATTCGGATTGACCCCAAAATATGGGCATGGCAGGGAGGGGCTTATTTTGACCCCGAAATCTTTGAATGACATCTCCTCCCAAACCATTGGGCCAATTTAAATAAAACTTTACCAGTATGTTCCTTGGGTGACCCTCTTCTTAAGTTGTTCAAGAAATTTGGATTGACCCCCAAATATTGGCGTGGCTGGGCAGGGCTTTTTTGACCCTGAAATTTTTGAATGACAACTCCTGAACAATAAGGCTGATTTCGATGAAACTTTACCAGAATGTTCCTTGGGTGACCCTCTTCTAAAGTTGTTCAAAAAATTTGGATTGACCCCCAAATATGGGTGTGGCAGGGCGGGGCTTATTTTGACCTCGAAATCTTTGAACCTCATCTCCCCCTGAACCATTGGGCCGATTTCAATGAAACTTTACAAGGATGTTCCTTGGGTGACCCTCATCTAAAGTTGTTCAAGAAATTTGGATTGACTCCCAAATATGGGCTTGGCAGGGCGAGGCTTATGTTGACCCTGAAATCTCTGAACCACATCTCCTGAACCATAGGGCCCATTTTTAGCTCACCTGAACATGAAGTGCTCAAGGTGAGCTATTGGTATTGTAGAATGTCCGTCGTCAGTAGTGTGACGTGCGTCGTCCACAATTTCTTCAAAACTCTTCTTCTCCTAAACCAGTGGGCCAATTTTGTGATGAAATTTGGCAGGGACGTTCCTTGGGTCAAGCTCTACCAAAGTTGTTCAAATAAATGAAATCCACCCTTAACTTTCCCTTTACCCTTAACGAAAAGGGTGAAAATATGAAAATCTTTTAAAATCTTCTTCTCTGAAACCAGAAGGCAGACAGCTTTCATATTTGGTATGTAGCATTATCTAGTGGACCTCTACCAAGTTTGTTCATATCAAGACCCTGGGGTCATATTTGGGCTTTGCTGGGGCTTAACCCTTTTTGCATGGAATCAAAGAGCGAAAATCTTTAAAAATCTACTTCTCTGTAACCAGATGGCAGACAGCTTTAATATTTGGTGTGTAGCATCACCTAGTAGGCCTCTACCAAGTTTGTTCATATCAAGACCCTGGGGTCATATTTGGGCTTTGCTGGGGCTTAACCCTTTTTGCATGGAATCAAAGAGCGAAAATCTTTAAAAATCTACTTCTCTGAAACCAGAAGGCAGACAGCTTTCATATTTGGTATGTAGTATAACCTAGTGGACCTCTACCAAGTTTGTTCATATCAAAACCCTAGGATCATATTTGGGCTCCACCCGGGCGCAACCCTTTTTACATAGAATCAAAGAGCGAAAATCTTTTTAAATCTTCTTTAATCGAAACGAGAGGGCACACAGCTTTCATTTGTGGTATGTAGCATCATCTCGTGGGCCCCTACCAAGTTTGTTCATATCAAGACCCTTGGGTCATATTTTGGCTCCACCCAGGCGCATCCCTTTCAGCTCATCTGAGCACGATGGGTGAAAATAGGAAAACCTTCAAAAATCTTGTTCTCTGAAACCAGAAGGCAGACAGCTTTCATATTTAGTATATAGCATCATCTTAAGGACCTCTTCCAAGTTTGTTCATATCAAGACCCTGGGGTCACATTTGGGGTCTACCCTGGTGCATCCCTTTTTATATAGAATCAAAGAGCAAAAAGGCATATCTGTCTTGCTCTTCGCTGAAAATGTTCCATGGTATTGATCTTAGGCAATTATCTTCTTTTTGACATCTGCCTATCTAATTAATGTGATGTCCCAGGGGTCAAGGAGACTCAGGTGAGTGATCTAAGACCATCTTGGTCCACTTGTAATGAAACTTAACCAGACTGTTCCTTGGGTGACCCTATACTAAAGTTGTTCAAGAAATTTGGATTGACCCCCAAATATGGGCGTGGCAGGGCAGGGCTTATTTTTACCCCAAAATCTTTGAACAACATCCTCTCCTGAACCATGGGGCTGATTTCAATGATACTTTACCAGAATGTTCCTTGGGTGACCCTCATCTAAAGTTGTTCAAAATTTTTGGATTGACCCCCAAATATAGGCGTGGCAGGGCGGGGCTTATTTTGACCCCGAAATTTTTGAATGACAGCTCCTCCCAAACCATTGTGCCAATTTTAATGAAACTTTACCAGAATGTTCCTTGGGTGACCCTCATCTAAAGTTGTTCAAGAAATTTGGATTGGATGAGATCCACTGGATCAATAAAATTCAGGTGAGCGGTTTAGGGCCATTCTGGTCCTCTTGTTATAAAAACTATTGTAAACTATCGATAGTCAGAGGAACTATTGCAATATCTATTGACTTGAAATATTGCTATCAACCGATTGCTATTGCAAGGTAAAATATCACAATACAGCGATAGTTAGTCCTTTTGTTACACCCCTATTTATAGGTCAATCTTTGCTATCACAGAGTAGAAAAATAGTATAATAACAGCTGTTCTGAAATACAGTCAAAACTGTCAATAGCGGCCACCCACGGGACATGACAAAATCGACACCCCCCCCCCCCCCCCCCCCCCCCCCCCCGCCCGCAGCCGCCGAGACGAACAACATTTGGTTACTATCATAACTCCATCGGATGGCACACCGAAAATTTAGTATTCGTGTCAAAAAGATTCCATTCAAAATCGGCGATAGGCGACCAAAATAATTAAAATATGTCTTGAATGGCGGTATTTACGATGTTTTGGTCATTCACGATCAATATGTTCTCACCTGGGGAATATAAACAGCGTATGTATTGTCACAGGAACCAGAAAAGAATTTAATCAACTTCGTGTGAGAAAGATCATGTTTAAGATTTAGACACCGATAATATTCCTGATTACTTAAGATATATTATTATTCATCAGAAAAAGTGACAATTTCGAGTTCATTCCATGAAAGTATAAATGCGCTGGAGATACGACGTTTTTAGTGTTCATAGTTTTCATAGAAGCGAGAAGCGGGTTCCTGTGGATTTGGCGGCAATTTGTTTCACGTGCGCGGGGTGTAAACAAAGTCGGGTTTTCCGGTATGCTTGACGACGTTAGTTGACGTCATTTGGAAAATCCCCAGACATTTTGGACAAGCGGCGATTATTCGACGGAATCAACCGATACTAAACAAAAATACGGCAATTTTATCAATCTGTTATTTATTTTTTCATCTGTGTATTATTAAATTTTCCAAGAGGACACGATTTCTGATGCAAAAAAATGACAAAAAAAAAATACTTCCGGAGCCGAAGAAGGGAAATCCCCTCCGAGATCAATCCGTCAAAAAAGCCTTTCGATAGTTCAGACAAACAGCGATGTTTAATAGGCTTACTAATCGGCATATTAATAATCTGCTACCGTTATAAATCAACTAATATGCGGGTCGCTCAGACAACACAAATTAGTAGACTTGTTGATTAGGTAAGCGTCACGGTAAATGCATACGATAATCCAAACGCGTTATCGATTTTTCGTTAATCAGCGAGTCACCTGTCATAATTTGATGACTCGCGTGACCGCTTAAGGGGATATACAATGAGTGCAATCCAGACAATTAAAGGTGACCGCCGGCCACATACGACAGATTGCCGCTATTCACAGTAGCTTTAAATAGTAAATTTGCGCGGGTGGACTTGAGCTGGCTGCATACGGCAGTTTGACCACTATTCTCAGGTGACCGCTCGCACAGTTTTGACTGTATTTTAAAACTCTGCTTGTCCACAGACAAGCAACAATCACAAACCGACTTGTCCATATCTAAAACCTACTTGTCTGTTGAACCTGAAGTGTCTGCAAAATATTGAAAACAATATTGATGTTGCTAAAAAACAATAACAAAAAACAAAAAGCATCCTAGAAATAGATCCACTGTTGACATGGGATTACATGGAATATCAGAAAACGGCCAACTTTTTAAGAAAATATTTTTTCAGTTGTCTACGGACAACCTAGCCATGAAAATTTGCCTGTGACAAACAGAGACCTACAAAAGTTGACAATACATGCAAACATGCAATGCTCAAATGCTGTCCATGAACCTCTCAAATATATGAGCATAACACAGCCTAAGAACAGTTGATTTACTGTTCCATGACTTTTTAACTTAACTTTCTTAATATTTCAATTTTCTTTATATCTTTTGAAATAGTTTTTAGTCCACAATTATTTCTATTAAAAGGGAGGGATACATGGAAGGAGGGAAGGGGGAAAGATTTCTAGCCATCAAGCAACATTTTATTGATGATGTGGGGGGTTAGGTATTTAGGGAGAGAAACCGAATAGGTGTCAAAGAAATAAAAGTAAGTTCAAATTAAATTATATATTCAACAAAAAAAAGTTATGATTCACAAAGATAAATAGCCTTATCCACAGTAAAACCACTGATATATTCTTTTATTATTAACAGAAATACAAAATTATTAGGCAATATAGCCGCGCGCATATCGCCACTACGCCTTCAAAATTTTCTGGGGAGAAGCCTGTTATGTACATATAAGGACTTTTTAAAATTCTTGGGAAGTCCTTGTATGATTGAGGAAAGGCCCTTTTTCTGAAATGAGTAAAACTAAATTCTATTACAATTACTTTCTAACATGTTCACAAAGCCTTTTCCAAATCTTATTTCCAAAATAATTATCCCCAAGAGCATTATTTAATTCTACAATTACCATTTAACAAATTTACAAGATAACTAGTTTGTTTAGATAAGCCAGTGACGGGACTTTCAGTACTTTGATTTAACATGGGGTTTTTTTATGCATTTATTTTTTTGTTTAATATTTATTCCCCATATTAATTTCTATGACCTCATTCAGAATTTTATCTTAATTTAAATTCTGGATTAAATAAAAAGAAAAAGAAAAAATATTTTGGGTTGAACATATCAGGGTATGAATCTGGTTAAGAAATGGTGTTCCTGTGGAGAATCATAAACAGGTTTTTTTGTGTTTTTTTTTTTTTAATATTTTTTCTAACTAAAAGAAGTTTTCATGTCCATATGAATTGGATAGTAAGCTTGAGGTAAGTGTAACTAGAACAGACAGACTGCCTGTGATGTATCTTATTCTCGGCAGTAGAAAGATCGCGAAAACTGAACATTCTTGCCAATCTTTTGTTTAATAGATATAATCAAAATTCGCATTGGAAGATAAAGATAACTCTAGTTTGACTTGAGCAGATAGTTGTTAAATTGAATTTCTTTTTCCATTTTTTTCGTTGGATTACAGTAAAAATTAGCAATTTTCGGTAAATGAGTCGGCCATTGCATTGACATTTTTGGTGAACGAAATTTTTCGTTCACCAGTGTTATATACTGTGTATGGAAAATCCTGTAGGATCTTAATAGGTTTTAAATAAAGCAGTACCTCTTTAGATTCAATTTAGTAACTCTAAAGACTAAACTCTCAACAAAATCACTGTTTATATCGTTAAATGCATGATACTAGCATTCTTCATCAAGTGAAGATAATGAAAATTATCCTTTAAGGAGGGCCTTTGCAGTTGGGGGGGGGGGGGTTATCCAGATATCCGCAAAACAGATGTATGTTTTAGAGCATTCATATGCACAGATATAGTGAAAATATCAACGTAGCTTTCCACGCATAATTTGAAAATATTTACATTTTTCTTCAGATGGTCATGTTTTCGAAAATATCAAAGAGAACTGCTTATTACACTGACCAATCACAATACTGGTGTGCTAAATCAACATATATTAATAGCCATAGATATGGAAAACATAAAAATATAAGATACTTTCTAGTAAGAGCATAAATAAGTGACAAGTGGGGTATTTTGCTTTAAGTATTCCTCAAAAATAAAAAGTGAATATTTTTTTGAAGGCAAAACAAGCAATTGCTTATATAAAATAAAATTGACATATATCAATAGAAAATTAGCACAACTATCGTACAACTGAAATTAATAAAGAAAATTATATGTATCCAGGCACTTTAAGTCGATTTCATAAGTTTGAAATACAGTACCCCCGATAATTTACTATTCTGATTTGATTTTGTCAAGTCATTGTTATGTCCCCTGATTTCCCAATCAACAATAAAAAACATTTGTAATTTTGATACACTAAGTAACGCCTTTGGCAGCTGTGGGATTTCTCTTACGGGGTTTAAACTAAAATTAAGGGGGGGGGGGGGGGGGAGTAGTCATTTCACATCATTACCAAAGTTTTGCCGAATTACCCAGTAAAAGACTGAACACCCCATTCCCTCTGGATCCGCCAGTGCACAGTCATTATCCTGATCAAAACATGGGGTTTTCCTCCATAAGCTCATTTTCTATATGAGGCAATTACATATAAATATAATATGTCATTTCAGTTGCCACGGAATTTAAGATGGTTTATTACTCGATTGAAAAAAAAGAAAGAAAAAAAGGAAAAATGACTTTTGATTGATTTTAAAGATTTTAGAAATCTGTGATTATGTTGAGAATTTGAACCTAATATATTTTATAATGGGTTTGAAACAATTTCCTAAATTTTACATTGACCCCTCATGATTCTGTGGATTACAGCAGAAAAAACAACAGTCTCAGGGCAAAAAAAGGGAAAAAAGTAAAATCGCCGGTATCTATACCCGATCTCGGGACTTCTTGGTCAAGGAGCAGACGCAGTTACTCTCGAATACATACACTCTTCGAATAAAACGGAAGCCTTTTCAAACCATTGCTTATTGAAATGTTCAATGTTGGCAAAGCTATTGTTGGAATATTGATAAATCTTATCAAATTATGATTGTTATCGTTTTTATTCTCTCACAAACACACATAAAGGGAATGTTGTAAAGGTGGAAATTTAGAGGGAAGAAATGAATTTTTGATAAGTTGAAATTGTCCCTTTTCTAAGCTGTCTTCTT
Source organism: Fragum whitleyi (assembly GCA_948146395.1). Classification (NCBI taxonomy): domain Eukaryota; kingdom Metazoa; phylum Mollusca; class Bivalvia; order Cardiida; family Cardiidae; genus Fragum; species Fragum whitleyi. The sequence continues at coordinate 53,211,798 of OX411544.1, read as the reverse complement.
TTCGGTTTTCACAACGTGTAACATAGGTAATGAATGGGATCTTTACAGGCAAAAGGAACATATCATTTTGAATATTTCTAAAAAGAACAGTGAAAAACGAACAGACAGCTAACAGTGCAGAAAAGTAAACTGAAAAGGAGAGAAATCGCATCCAAGTGGCAAAATCTTATTACTTTGGGATATGATTCGTCAACCCGTGTCAGTTTTTACCAAAGTCGTAAATAAAAAGCATATTTTTTCTCCTTTCCAAGCAATGTTCACATAACTGAGCGATGACTTCCTTTTTATAAGCATCCGTTATATGATAGTTTTATACTTGCAACGATATAACTCAAACATTCCCTTTTGGTGATGAAGAGTACGTGACAGTCCTGCGTCCAAGATAACAAAGCGGAGCAAACGTTTAGCTCATGCACATGCGAGCAATGCAGGGTATAAATAGCAAAACGTTTGCTCCGTTTTGTCATCCTGAATGCAGGGCTTATGATAGGTCTATCAACGTTGCCCGTACTTCGTTGGAATAACGAAGCACAAGTGTGAAAAACTCATTAGATACACCTTACACGGTAATGCAGACTACCATTTCTCGGATGATTGTTTGTGATTCGTTATTCTGAACTCATGTCCGGATTTCATTTTGTCCCTCATGATAATTGCCAATCCCTGCAGTACAGGATGCAAAAACATTTGCAAACGTTTAGAAAGTTAATCTTTATTAGCAGTCTTATGTTTCTGGAATGTTTCGCGATCGTTTTAATTATGAATTCAGGACAATCCTGTGTGCAGGTCGGCAAAATTACGATTGTTTGAAAAAAAGCCTTTCGCTATGCACGTGCAAATTCATATAAAGTTGATTTTAACAAGGCCCCTCCCTCACATTTTTTTTCTACGCGAGTTGTCTCCCCAAAACTGTAACGCCCCACCTTAAAAACACAAAATTATCTTGGAATGTCTATATGAGCAAATTTTTGATCGGCGTAAGATTGTCGAGACTTGAAAGCAAAAACAAAGATTGTGTCTGTACACTGTATAGACAGATACTATGTTTTTGATTTAAACCTTTGCTATTGCAACTTGTAGTAATTTGCCGGAAATGTGTGTTTATTGAGGTTGTGAACTCTTGAACTTCTACACACCCCTGATTGACCATACCACACGTGATGACCTACTACGATTTTACCTGCCCCTTATGAATGAAGTCTTTGCAGCTGTTTGGGCGAGCTACGTTGTCCGCAGACAACTCTTGTTTAATTCTTTTTTACGCAATGGCATCAGATAATTATTATTTCACAAGACTGAATATTGCCGAATGAGACCAAAACCCTGTAATTACAATTATGAAACAGCGGTCTTTTAATTCGGAGGATGGTAGGGACCCCATTCAGATCATACCAGAGCCATAGCAGATAACCAGGGTTGGCAAGTATTGACCGGGGCGGTTTTAACCGGTTAAAACCGCCCGGTCAATACTCCTCAATACTGGTCAATACTGGTCGATTGCATAAAATAGGTGGTCAATACTGGTTAATTGAATACATTTGTATTTTTGTTGGCTGAGTAAGTACCGGTCGATTGGAGTATTGACCAGGCCGGTGGTCAATACTGGTTTTAACCGGTCAATACTGGTCGATTGGTGGTCGATAGGTCATTTCATATAACCATCCCCTACTATCTTGCCAAGATATGGCCGACCGGTCGATTGCCAACCCTGCAGATAACGTTTAAAAGTCAAAATGCAGAAAGATAGCTGTTTAGTCTGCTAAAATATGGGTTGCGCATGTGGAAATTGAATTACCTTTCTGACTGCTATTTTATTAGTTAAGAATCATTAGTCTAGACACTATAGTTGCCTGTTTTCTTTTCTCTAGGCTTATCGCTCTCTGACTTTTGGTCTGTCTCTGTCTTTCACTCTCTCTACCTTTCTTTTCCTCTCTTTCTCTTTCTTTGAATTTAGAATTTTGACGAGACACTTTCCCTTGATTCTTTTTTTACATTTATAATTTCTCTTTTCTGAACGAATTCAATATATCACTTTAGTATGCCAACAGATTCGTTCATCATCAGTACTTTCAGTGCTTTGATTCCTATTGGAACCTATCCGTTAATCTCTGTTACTTGAAGTGCGGAACCAGTGAAAATCAACCAAGCGTGAAGGAAAAATCGATAATCACTAATTAGTAAGGGTCTTATCAATTAGGGACACTGTGTAATTAACAGTATACAACTTCCCAGAATGCTTTTACGCGTCGGTAATCAGTTTTACTGCTCGTTTTGACCCTTTGTTCAGAAAGAAATTAAGCTGTATTGGTGATCAAATTAAAGCGTGTATCGGCAACCTGATAAATTTCTTGAAGGCGTATCGGGGCCGATACACCATAAGGGCACCACAATGCTATGAATAAATATAGGCACTTACAAGAGAGTTGCCCATAGCCCCACCCCCCCAATTAATAAAAGGCAATTTTAATTACCTTTGATATTTAATGTATCCAAGAGAGAGTATTCTATGAAATTACTTAAAGATTACTACCCCTTCCAACCAACATCCCCCATTCCCCCTATCCCCTGCCCCCCCCCAAAAAAAAAAAAAATAAAAAAAAAAAGACTTGAAAAAATATTTATGGAGCATCAAAATAATTGTTTCATGCTTTATTTCTTTTCTTGAATCCTCAACTACTAAACATTGATTACTCACTACAACAGCAATACTGCATTGACTAAAACATAGTTTGAAAAAGAGGAATAACTTGAAACAAGCAATTTCACTCTGTCTCACCCCATTAGACTTAGTATAACAATATTTTCTATATACAGTTGATATTGCTCGAGCGACCACGTGTATTAAGCGACCAATTTTATTAAGCGACCACCATAGAAAGTCCCTTCACCGTAAGCAAAATCTCTGAAAAGGGGCCTTTCTTAACGAAAAATTGGTTATTGTTGAATCTTATGTTGTTTGAACCCATTAGAATCGTCTCAATTAGACGATTCTAATGGGTTTAGACATCATAGGATTCAGTACGACTTGACCGACAATCTATAAATGCGATCAAAATGAACTGTCACATTTATTATAATATTTTGTATTAAGCGACCATTCCCATAAACGACCGCTTTTTGGTGGTCCCTTTGGTGGTCGCTTAACACAAGTTTTACTGTACATGTACTGGTTAACCATAACTTGTTTTCTGGTAATAGTTTAACTGAAATGTCTTCTAAATTTCTACAAAATCAAAGTGCTGAAAGCACTGGGTGCACTAAGTTGGAGTCAGTAGTTATTTTGAAAATATGATTATTAAACTTTTTACTTTAAAAGAAAGGTAAATCAGGTGGTGAAGACTAAGATCAGACTGCACAAGTGTGCAGACTGATCTCTGTCTGTACCCCAACCAGAGCAGCAATATTTCGGGTTCAGCAGGACAGGGTTTAAAATCATCATGAGCCTTGTATCTTTCAAATGCATTGCATATATATTTGACTTGTGATTCCGAAATCACGTAATTAAGGACTTTAGTTGTGACTTTGTGACATTCTTTTTGTGGATGAGCAAAACATCATAAATCCAGTCTATACAAGCTATATTAAGGATATTTTGGCAACTGTTCGATAATGTGTTCATGATTGATTTCTTCATTTGTTTCAGATTATTGATGAAACTAACATTCTACAAGATGGTACGTTGATAGACCTCTGTGGGGCCACGTTGTTATGGAGATCTGCGGCTGGGCTCATAGCATCTCCTGTAAGTAGGTTACAGGTAGTAGCTTCTTGATGCTTATTGGAATCGGAATCATTCTAAATCACTGGCTCAGTAATCCAATCAGGACAAATTTATTGTATAATGCCGGCCCCTGCATTGTAAGATTCGGGGTATATTGTGTTACCATTTTTAGCTCCACTGGCTGAAAGCCACTGGGGCTATTGTCATGGCGTTGTGTCCGTCGTGCGTCCGTCCGTGCGTCCGTGCGTGCGGTCGTAAACTTTTTCTTTAAAAATCTTCTTCTCAGAAACTACTGGATGGATTTCAACCAAACTTCACAGGAATGATCCTTGGGTGACCCTCTTTCAAAGTTGTTCAAGAAATTTTGATCCAATGAAAATCATGGATTTAATGGGCGTGGCTAATTTCCAAATATGGTAAAAAGTGAGTTTTCTCAGATTCTAATTGATGGATACCAATTAAATTTTACATGAATGATCCTTGGGTGACCCTCTATCAGTATACAAAAAATCATTGTGATCGGATTGAAAATATGCATTTTATGGGCGGAGGTCATTTCTCTATATGTTATAAAGTGGAAACTTTGAAAATCATTTTCTCAGAATGTAACTGATGGATATCAACTAAATTTCACTGGAATGATTCTTGAATGACCCTTTGTCAGTCTAAAAAAAATCATTGTGATCGGATGGAAAATATGCATTTTATGGGCGGAGGTCATTTCTCTATATGTTATATATTTGAAACTTTGAAAATCATTTTCTCAGAATGTAACTGATGGATATCATCCAAATTTCACTGGAATGATTCTTGAATGACCCTTTATCAGTCTACAAAAAATCATTGTGATCGGATGAAAAATATGCATTTTATGGGCGGAGGTCATTTCTCTATATGTTATATAGTGGACACTTTGAAAATCATTTTCTCAGAATCTAATTGATAGATATCAAAAAATTTTTACATGAATGATCCTTGTGTGACCCTTTATCAGTCTACCAAAGATTATTGCAATCAGATGAAAAATTTGTATTTTATGGGCGGAGGTCATTTCCACTATATGTTATATAGTGGAAACTTTGAAAATCATTTTCTCAGAATGTAACTGATGGATATCAATCAAACTTCATTAGTATGATCCTTGGGTGATCCATTATCATGCAGCCAAAAATTATTGTCATTGGATGAAAAATATGTCTTTTATGGGCGGAAGTCATTTCTCTATATTTTATAATGTTGGAGACTTTGAAAATCATTTCAACATCAGTAAAACCCAAAATATTTAAAAATCTAGTCAAAACTTAGATTTTGCTTTTACAAGAAATTCAAGCCCGTGGAGCGACACAAGCCATTCATGGCTTTCTAGTTATGTCTGTCTTTTGGTCTGTATGTCTGTCTGTCTGCTTAACTTAACATACAAAATTATTTCAATACTATTCAAGATACAGTGTTCATATTTGGTATGATGATAGATCTCCATAGTGCCTATATACATATACCAAGGTAAAGGAAATGCGACAAGGTCAGGGTGAATTGTCAAGGTCAAAGATTTAAAAAAATCTGTGTCATGGGCATTGTTGTTTCACTAACACATCTTGTTTGTCTTCATGATATGGATGTAAGATATAGCAGGTAATTATGAAAATATCAGTAATTATCTTTTGTATTCAATAATTAGATGATATTAAATGAGTCATGGAATACTGAATTTATTAAATGAGCCATTTATAAACAGATAAAAACGATGCTACGCCGAGTTTTTATATGTTTATAGATGACGAGTTTAATAAATTCTGTATTTCATTAGCACAAATTTTATATTCTATTTATAATATGACCCGAATTTTTGCGAAAAATCGTCAAAAATCTTGAAATTCAAAGTCTATTTTCCACAAAACTTATAACGCCATTTAAAACTTACATCCCAATATGCACATTATGACGTCATTTTCGCCGTTGCAAAATAGCGTTGCTATTTGCTCTGAGCTCATTTGAATATTTATTCCACTAGTGTAATAACACCTGTGTAATATCAAAATTATTCAACGGGTTTATTTCACTCCTGAGACCTAGGTCATATTAAAAAATAATCATACAGTTGAATCAGCTCCATTCCAATCAAATTAACTAGCTTTCTGCACAAAACACTTGTTAGCTCCACTGGCTGAAAGCCACTGGGGCTATTGTCATGGCGTTGTGTCCGTCGTGCGTCCGTCCGTGCGTCCGTGCGTCCGTTTGTAAACTTTTTCTTTAAAAATCTTCTCCTCAGAAACTACAGGATGAATTTCAACCAAACTTCACAGGAATGATCCTTGGGTGACCCTCTTTTAAAGTTGTTCAAGAAATTTTGATCCAATGAAAAACATGGATTTAATGGGCGTGGCTAATTTCCAAATATGGTAAAAAGTGAGTTTTCTCAGATTCATAGCGATGGATACCAATGAAATTTTACATGAATGATCCTTTTGTGACCCTTTATCAGTCTACAAAAGATTATTGAGATCGGATGAAGAATATGGATTTTATGGGTGGAGGTCATTTCTCTATATGTTATATGGAAACTTGTGGAAACTTTCAAAATCATTTTCGCAGGATGTAAGTGATGGATCTCAACCAAATTTCACTGGAATTATCCTTGAGTGACCCTTTGTCAGTCTGCCAAAAATTGTATTGATCGGATGAAAAATATGTATTTTATGGGCGGGGGTCATTTCTCTATATGTTATATAGTGGAAACTTTGGAAATCATTTTCTCAGAATCTAACCCATGGATATCAACCAAATTTCACTGGAATAATCCTTGAGTGACCCTCTATCAGTCTACCAAAAATTATTGTGATTGGGTGGAAAATATGTATTTTATGAGCGGAGGTCATTTCTCTATATGTCATATAGTGGTAACTTTGAAAATCATTTTCTCAGAATCTAAATGATGGATATCAACCAAATTTCACTGGAAAAATCCTTGAGTGACCCTTTATCAGTCTACCAAAAATTATTGTGGTCAGATGAAAAATATGCATTTTATGGGCGGAGGTCATTATTCAATGTGTTATATAAACTTGAAACTTTGAAAATCATTTTCTCAGAATGTAATTGATGGATACCAATTAAATTTTACATGTATGATCCTTGAGTGACTTTTTATCATTCTACAAAAAATTATTGTGATCAGATGAAAATATGCATTTTATGGGCGGATGTCATTTCTCTATATGTTATATAGTTGAAACTTTGAAAATCATTTTCAACATCAGTAGAATATAAGATATCTAAAAGTCTAGTCAAAACTTTTATTGCTTTACAAGAATTTCAAGCCTGTGGAGCGACTCAAGCCATTCATGGCTTTCTAGTTTTTTAGAACAAATAGTTTCTCCTGTATAAGATTCTGGTTAAATTAAGCAAAAAGTTGACAATTTACAGTTTTAATTAATTGGATTCCAATATGTTTACTTCATAATTATCATAAATTTCCAGATGTTTTATGCAAGTATATAGACAACAACAACAACAACAACACAAGTATATACACAATAACAACACAACAAGTATAAACACAACACTATCAATCATTTAGTAGAGCCTTTATCTTGATAACTTTCAGAGTGAACGGGAGTTTGAAAACATGGTGGATGACCTAAATGCAGGAAGACCTCAGCGTCCAGTGGGTCTGATGACCCTTGTGTTACCCAGAAAAGGGACTTTAGGGATCAATGATAAACAGCCCTTTGTGTATATTAAATGTGGGCATGTACATGGTCAACATCAGTGGGGCCAGGCTAATAATAATGATGGCAGAACATGTCCACTCTGTCTTACAGTAAGTTAGGAACTGATATAAGTGCATTGAAGTTGTTAACATCAGTGATACAAAACAGATAATAATGTTTGCATATTTTTTGTCCATTCTGAGTAATAGTGATCTTGGAACTAATGCATGTACATGATCAACAACTGCAGGGCCAGTTGAATTAAGAAAAGAAAATAGATCAGCGAAATACAGTAATACCTTTTTTGAAAAATAGCTTTGGAAAACATTGTGGATGTTGAAGAAAATGCTTTTTCAATTATATACTTAATTATTAAATACATCAATGAAATAAAAATTCAAGAAATTACTTGTATTTTTCAATTGTTCGAAATAGTTTCAACTTAAGACATAAGGATTTCATAGACATTACAATTGATGTGTCATGCAGGGATAAAAAACATTGATATTCCATTTCTGCTCAATCCCATTTTGATGCCACTGAATAAATTTAAGGAATAGCTTGAAACCAGCAATCTCTTTGTTTTCATACATACATAATGTTTTTTCTAAATTCTATGATCTAAAGATTGTCTTAAACGTTTTAGAAATCGGAGCAGTCTAAAAGTTTGCAATCTGGTAATGTGGTTAACAGTTTCTAGTTGCTTCAGTACATAAGTATAGTGGAATCCTCTGAAATTACATTTCTGATAATATCATCTCACAGCTTTATTATACCCCCCACCTACGAAGTAGAGGGGGGTATATTGGTTTCACCATGTCTGTCTGTCTGTCCGTCCGTCCATCCGTCCGTCCGTCCGTCCGTAGACCTTTTCGTTTCCGGACTCTAACTCAAGAACCAAATGACCTACAATCATGAAACTTTATACAAATGTTCCTTATGACCAAAGGAGGTGCCCTATCGTTTTTGGGTCATGTAGGTCAAAGGTCAAGGTCACAGTCAGCCTTTGTTCAATTTTCGTTTCCGGACTCTAACTCAAGAACCAAGTGGCCTACAATCATGAAACTTCATACAAATGTTCCTTATGACCCAAGGAAGTGCCCTATTGTTTTTGGGTTACATAGGTCAAAGGTCAAGGTCACAGTAAATTTTACTTCAATTTTCGTTTCCGGACTCTAACTCAAGAACCAAGTGACCTACAAGCATGAAACTTTATGCAAATGTTGCTTATGACCCAAGGAAGTGCCCTATTGTTTTTGGGTCATATAGGTCAAAGGTCAAGGTCACAGTCAATTTTTGTTCAATTTTCATTTCTGGACTCTTAACTCAAAAACTAAGCGACCTAGAATCATGAAACTTCATGCAAATGCTACATATGACCTCAATATTAGTTACAAACACATCATGCACTAATAGCACTTTCATTCTGACAAAGCGCTTGTGGGGGGTATTAGTCCGCTCTGCGACAGTTCTAGTTGCAACTGACGCAGAGCACAAATTATAGATTTAAAGGACATCTTCTGCCTGTTAATAGCAACTTCTGGATAATAGCAACAAAAGTGCTGAATGATTGAATTTGCTATTAACACAATTCCACTGTATAATATTTCATTCTTATTTTCAGGTTAGTCCATTTGTAAAGTTGAAGATGGGTGGAGAGTTGAGTCTATATGTTGATAATGAACATCCAACGCATTGTTTCAGTCCCTGTGGTCATATGGCTTCAGAAAAAACAGTCAAGTAAGTATAGAATCAAGAAAAATTATTGACTTGACTGGTTATCCTTTGACATATTGAACCTGGAACATACACAGCATACTGGTGCCGGAGGTTCAAAGATCAGTTAGTACATATATATATAACTCATTACAAAACAGTTGTAACTGCCTATATATTCATAGGCAGTTACAACTGTTTTGTGCTGATCCATGGGTAAATGCAGGATAAATGTAATGAAAGATTCCTTTATGTCCTATTATTGGAGTAGTGAGATAAAAGACAACAGACTATCAGTTTTTTCCAGAAAACGGAAATTTAGTTTTGTCTGGACTGAAACATTTGTTTTCCCCACTTTAAGCATGAAAAAAAGGCTTCTTTTGTATTTGAATTCTGAATTAAAGATTACATTTCATTTATAGATATTACATTAACAAATATTTGAATGTAAAAAGAATATCAGTATACTCCAACTCCATATTTTCGCGGACGTCATATTTTCGCGGCAATTGAATTTTTGGATAATGCTTGCTCTGTTGGATGTGAATTGATGCTCATTTTGTAAACAAACCCTGAACATATCTACCACATAAAGAAGATCAACAATGTCTCAATCTTTTACATTAGATTGAAAAAGATATCAATGCTTTCAAAATCGGCATCATGTTCCATCATTCAGCCACTCCCTTTCCAAATAACCTCCATTTTCTTGTTTTAAAATTGTTAACCTGGTGCAACTTTGATCGGTACATGGCACATAGACACCAAGGAATGTAAAAGGACAAGAGAATCTATTATTCGGACCTTATTTAATTCTTTCAAGGAAGATTTTGTCAGCTACCTTGGAAATATAACGTCCTAACTCAATATGGTGCTCATGACGGTGGTCAACATCCAGAAGCATTTTCAGCTAATATTTTTCTAGAAGGACGCCTAAAATTTTGTTGATTGACAGCTAAAGGAACATGCTTGAAATGCATAGTAGTTTTGTTCTTGATTTGATTTTTATTTCAAGCCCATATATAATTGACTAGTTTGTACCGTGAAAATATGAAGAGCCATGGTACTTGCAAATACATTGGAACAACAAAGCCATGAAAGAATCATTGTCAATTTTGATAATATTTAACTGTTTTTAGCTCCACTGGCTGAAGGCCAGCGAGCTATTGTCATGGCCGTGTGTCCGTCCGTCCGTGCATCTGTGCGTGTGTAAACTTTTTCTTTAAACATCTTCTCCTCCCAAACCAATGGACGGATTTTCATGAAACTTGGTAGAAATGTTCCTTGGGTAACCCTCTTGTAAAATTATTACAGAAATTTTGATTGACCCCCAAATATGAATGGCAGGGCATGGCATTTTTTCACTTTGAAATCTTTAAAAAAAACTTCTCTTCCCATACCATTGGGCAAATTTCAATGAAACTTGGCATGGAGGTTCCTTGGGTGACCGTCTATTTAAATTGTTCAAGAAATTTTGATTGACCCCCAAATATGGGCGTGGCAGGGTGGGGCTTAATTTGAGCCCAAAATCTTTGAACGACTTCTCCTCCTGAACCACTGGGCTGATTTCAACCAAACTTTACCTGAATCTTACTGGGGTGACCCTTATCAAAGATTGTTACTGAAATTTTGATTGGCCCCCAAATATGGGCGGGGCTTTTCTTGAGCCCGAAATCTTTAAACGAAACCTCCTCCTGAACCATCGGGCCGATTTCAATGAAACTTTACCAGAATGTTCCTTGGGTGACTTTCTTTCAAAGTTGTTCAAGAAATTTGGATTGGCCCCCAAATATGCCGTGTTAGGGTGGGGTTTATTTTGAGCCCGAAATCTTTGAATAACTTCTCCTACCATACCCCTGGGCTGATTTCAAGGAAACTTTACCAGCATATTCCTTAGGAGACCCTTTCCAAAAGTTGCTCACAAAATTTTGACTGGCCCATAAGTATGGGTATGGCAGGGTGGGGCTTATTTTGAGCCCAAAATCTTTGAACGACATCTCTTCCTGAATCACTGGGCTGATTTCAATGACACTTAACCAGAATGTTCCTTTTGTGACCCTTTTCAAAAATTGTTGCGAAATTTTGACTGGCCCTTAACTATTGGCATGGCAGGGTGTGGCTTGTTTTGAGCCCGAAATCTTTGAAATGCATCTCCTGATGAACAAGTGGCCGATTTCAATGAAACTTGAGAAATTTGGTCTAATGTGGGCCATATCCTGTTAATTATTATAAAATAGGTCTAAAGAGATTTGAAAGTGTTGTTTTCATTCAAAGAAAGCTTCATTTAATGTAAGTCTAAAGATGTTAAAGCCAGTGGAGCGATACTGGCCCTCTTGGGCCTCTTGTTCAAGAAGCCTCTTTGGAATATTTTGAAAATAATAATTTCACTTCCAAGAGATGATATTTGGTCTCTCTTAAGCAAACACTTCTTGCAATTTCTTAATGCAGCCTTATATATAAGCATCACCCTTTCAATGCCAAATATTTCTGCCGTTAAACTTCTTTAGTAGAGAGTAGACAATTCTAAATCAATTTTTCTGAACCTTTTCTTACAGATACTGGTCTCAGGTTGCAGTCCCCCATGGTTGTCAAGGCTTTCACGCCATTTGTCCATTTTGTGCCACGCCACTAGACGAGGATCCTTGTATCGTTAAACTTATATTCCAAGACTATACAGACTGATAAACGTACACAGAAACAAGCTTTCCATGTACATCATGAAGATGGAGTGGTGAACCTTCACGAAAGTGTCTACCGTATTTTCTGTAATAAAGCGTTCTTCTCTATAGTAGCACACTCCTTTTTCCATGAGGAAGCTGTCCTGTATTCAGGATGATAAAATGGGCAAACTGTTTGCAAATTATACCTAGCTTTGCATGCAAAGCAAGGTATAATTTGCAAACTGTTTGCGCTGTTTTGTCATCCTGAATGTAAGGCTGTATTAGTTGTTTGAAATTTCACAAATTCAAAGAATTTTGAGACTTATTGCCGCTAACAATCAATGTAGCAAGAGCTTGGAAGTAATTCAACTGAAATACTAATTCAAGATGATTTCCCTCCCACTAATCATTTAGATTAATATTTGCAAAAAGACGTGAATTTGAAACATAATTTGCTTAAAAAAAAAGGACGAAATACAAGCTCTGCTCTTATGTTTTGGACCGCTCCTGGGAGTCCTGGCAACTTTAGAAGAAACTCACTATGTGTCTTTTAATACAAAGATTACAAAATGATTGTTATCATGGTAGACTTTTATAAAGGTTTATCTATTCAAATGTGGTACTGTGTACACGTTTTCCTGTGATTTTCACTTTGCTTCAGCCAAAAAATAGGTGCTTGTTTGCTCTTCTTTAAGAAAGTAAGACCTTTTATACATGAAGGGACTGTTTTTTGCAAAACCAGCTCTGATATCAGGGTACAAGAATGTTTGAAGTGGTTTTTGCTTATTTTATGGAAAATGTGTATTTTCGGAAAATATTATATACATTTTTAGAGAGATAGTGTTAAGGTTATGAGTAAAATGTAGGTTTAATTGTGTATATAAGAAATGTGATAAATTCTGATTTTACAGGGCCAATTTCTAATGTTCGTGAACCTCATCCTTTCCAAGTTATGTCCCATTGAGAATCTCTTTCAATATGGAGAAGTCTATTTGTCTGCCTTATTTTCTGTTCCCTTACACAAGCATGGACAGTCTCTACATGTATAATTGGTCTGAAATAAATTTTTAATTAAACTTTTTTTACATTCACTGCTGCTACAGCTCTTGCCAAAGAGTTTGGCTTATAGAAGCAAATTGGCTGTTTTGTCCTTGCCACAATTATTCAAGGGTTTCAAAAATATGTCAATGTTGGTTTTTTTTGTAAAAAATTGGACAAGCAAAATTTGACAAGCTTATACGCATTAAAAGACAAACAAACACTCAAAAAAATGATAATGAATAAATTTTTATGGTAATCAAAAAATTTCATGAACATTTGGAGTTTTAGATGCTACTGTAAAAAAAAAACTTATTGGACTAGAAATACTTGCAACTACGAGGTGCTTATTCATATGATGTCAGTTTAAAGCTTTAAATGTCTCAAAAAATAGAAGCTGAACAAGCCAGTAATACTTGCAACCATTAGTTTCTTCTATGTTTGATTGAAATTGAAGCTTAAAATATCACTGAAAACAAAATCTCAATGGACAAGTAAGGTATGCAATTTAGTCCAATTTGGTAAGATTAGAAGTTGATCCAAGAGAAAAGATTGCATTTATTACTAATTTACAAATATGTTTTCCTAAAAACCCTAGTTACAATGATATATCTTTGAGCCCTTTTGAATACTTCACTTTCTTCACAATTTAGACAGGGCCCAGTGATTAAATGTCTTTCTTAGTAACTGAAGGGTTTGAGGGTCAGATAGCATATTTTATACTGGAGATAAGGGCAATGTTGTCTAAAGGGCCTATGTCAATACATTGTTCATTGTACAGTTGAAATTGCTCAAGCGACCACTTCTATTAAGTGACCATTTTTATTAAGCGACCATCATGAAAAGTCCCTTCACAGTAAGAAAAATCTCTGAGAATGTGCACATTCTTCAATGAAAAATTGGTTATCATTGATCTTATGATGTTGGAATCCATTAGATTCGTCTCAATGAGATGATTCTAACAGTTTCCAACATCATAGGGTTCAGTATGAATTATGGGACAAACTACATAAGATATCTAAATGACCTTATTTATATATCCTGAAATATTGTATTTAGCGACCATTTCCATAAGCGACCACTTTTTAGTGGTTCCCTAAGTGGTCGCTTAACACAAGTTTTATAGATATGCAGTAGGCATTGCAACAGTGTTGCCCAACTACTGGAATGTCACTGTTGATGACTCTGAAGATGAATTGATTTCATTATTCCTAGATAAGTTTCTAACACAATAGAATAGGTTTTACATGTATTATCTGAATACATTCCATGATATTAAATATGTTGCTCTTGAGTGGATGGTAATTCAAACTGAGTGGATCAATATATTAGATTTAGATATGGTTAAGAGTATAGTTTAGATTATTTGATTTATTTGACTTTTATGAAAATTTGGTTATATATCAATAATTCTCACATCTGATTAATTTACAAAGTGTTTTATACACCAAATAGTGTTTGTATTCTTAATCCCATGAAAGGATGAACAATTAGGAGTGAAAATGACCAGGGTCCAAGATTATGAAATTTGTCTCATTCTAAATTGAGAATTATCTCAAATTTAGAATTTTGATTAATGTATAAAAAAGAAATATAAGTTGTTTTTTATAATAACTAATTAATATTATCTTTGAAGTTCATACATCTATATTAGTATAGCAACAGAATTACAGCTTTAAAATCAAGTTGAAATTTGAGAACATTTTGAGTTAAGAGCTAGAAAAGTTTTATAATCTCAGGCCCTGATCTTTGTCTCTAGAGCATTATAACTGAATATCAGGGCCCTAGGTAATAAATTTTTTGTCATGCCCAAGTGCAAATTTTCTGAACTATCATCTTGAAATTAAAGCTTTAACTCTGTAGTAACGCTGTAATTAACATATAGAGACAGTAAAAGATAATATAAATAAGTTGTTATGAATATATTATATTTTTTGTTTAGGGGGTATATTGGGGGTATATTGCTTTGCACTTGTCAGTCAGACAGTCTGTCAGTCAGTCCGTCCATAGACTTTCTTTTCTGTTTGGAGCATATCTAAAAAAGTATGCAAGCTCTAACCAGGAACCTTCACAGGTGGATAGATCTCATTAACGGGATTGTGCAGTGCACAAGAACCATATCTCTGCTAATATTTTTTTAAATATTTTCCTTTGTTGATTGACAAAGAATAGTCCATTGACCTGCTCTTATGAAGGACATAAATGCTTTACAAACATCTCTTGTTTCATTTAAAGAATGAGAAAAGTTTTATAATCTAGGGACTAGAAGTTTACTTTATCAATTTATGATAAAAATAGTATTTATCTCAGATTATGATACATATTTGAAAATTAATGAAAGTTTGTGTAAATGGTCATTTTGCTTTGTTATAGATATGTGGTACAGTTAACAACATCGTGAAATTGACAAGGTGAATGCTTTTGGAATGATTTAGGAATGAAATTGAATGAGTGTGACGAGCAAGTTTTGAGTGAATTTAATGGGAGGTAATCCAATGTCTTTTGTTCAGGATGAACAAAATTAGCGATATTGATTACCTCCCTTTAATAAAATATGCAGACAAGTTCTTTAAATAGCTTCATATTATTTCAAGGACCTAATAGACGCTTACAATTTGAATAATGTCAGTGAAATCATTATTTTTCTCTATCAAAATTTATTTTGAATGACGTTTTGGATTCTATTTTTATCAATGGGTTTGAGCGTTTTTGAATGGTTTGAGTGAGTGTTTGGAATGAATGATTGGAGCGCTGAGTGAGCGATTAAGAATGGTTTTGATTGAGATGAGTGTCAATTTCACAATGTTACTATCTGTAAGAAATGTTGATTATTTTGTTCAATTTGTTGATTTTGCCTTTGTCAATAACAGTACCTCATTAGTTCTGTTTTGTTGACCTAATTAGTATTTTATCATCTTTAGTTGACTGAAATCTTGTAACTTCAACTCAAAATACAGCTTGAGTTACAAGGTTTTGGTCTTCAAATGAGGATGTGATTGTTTACTACTAATACCTCATGCCTACAACTTAATTTAATCATGGTAACAAAAAATAGTGCCTGGTTAGGCTTCAACTTACAAATTACTGTTACAAAATATAAATTATCAATTCTAACCCTTGCTATGCTTTATTAAAATCTTTGCAAAATTGCATTTGATTCAAATTACTAAAAGCTCTGAATGCACTTATTGTGAATAAAAAAATAATCCAAAGCTATCAATTTTAAGCTAATCTGGTTTAAAAAGGATAATCCGGTGGTGTTGACTAAGATCAGACTGCACATGTGTGCAGGCTGATCTTTGTCTTTACCTCCTACCAAAGAAGGAATATTCCAGGTTTAGCATGACAAGGCTTAATGAAAATGATAAGCAAGTGTCTATCATTGAATGCTCTTTGCTTTTGGTCAGTAAAGTTAAAGAAAAATTGATAAACACATTATTATATTTAATATCAAGGATGTAACTACAGTCAAATCTCTTTAGTCGAATGTCCATAAGATGAAGTTATCTCTGCGTCGAAGTATTTTTCAAGTGCCGTTCTATTTACTCTTTATTTCTATGTATTTCAACCTCCAAAGTCGTTATCTATTGCTCGAATTTTTTCCGTACGTCGAACCAATTTCAAGGTCCACCATTAATTGTGCGCATTCACACTTCTTGACGACGAGCTCCAAACTTGAATGATGAAAATTGCAATCACGTTTGTTGTTCACACCTTCTACCTGTCAACTACTGTAATTGACATAAGCGATCTCATTATTGGATATCGATTAATTAACCTGATTGCGTTTGATTGCTTGTAACAGACTTAGAATATCAAAGTTTTTTTTAGAATAAAAAGTGTCGGGAAAATGCACATTCAAAAAGACAACGGAGTTTTCTTAGACCAATGCGACGCAGGACTTTTTTGGTGAAGAACCTGAGGTGTGATCTATTTGGCTAGATTCTTAAGATTCTAATTAAGTTTTTTATTAAGTTTTAGCCTTTGCGAAGCAAGATTTTTGTGCCGCTTCTTAAAGATCTTCAGAAATTCGAACGAGGAAACGAAGCTTGATTGGCATTGACTAGTAGTCATGACAACGTCGAATATTTTCACTAAATTCACCGTAAACCGTCTTTATAACCTTATTTATTGGGATTTTTCGTTGCGGTCTTAAGAAAAACTCGTCAAACTTTCTATACGTCAAAGTTTTGTTGTAAGTCCCCCGAAGTTCGACATATAGATATTTGACTGTACCATTACGCAAATTGCGCAATTTTGTAATATAATTTAATCCTCTTTTGAAAAAAAAAGGAAGATAAATGATCAAAGCATTGTAACTACAGCTTATTGAAGTTGTAGTTACAATGTTTTGATTATTAATTAACACTCAATTAATAAAAGCTAGGTGAGGAAAGTTGATGGCATTCATCTTTTGTCATAGTCTAATTTTGTCTTAATCCTATATATCTAATTTCAAAATCCTAATTACGTCCATGAATATGTTGATGATGTTACTATGTTTTATATATGAATTAGTCAAGTTTGTATTACCTTAGTCGTTTGCTATAAGACAATGCAATTTCTTTTACAAATTAATAAAATCCTTCACTCTGTCTCATTTTGTATTAATCTCTCTTGTAATAGAAAAACCTAGTAACTACATCTTGAACTAAACTGCAATAGAACTTCTTATTCATTTCACTTTCACCCTTCGCCATTTTTTTACTTAATTGATTTACTTTTTGACAGGCAAGAACTCTATAAGAATTAAGATGTCAATTCTGTTTTCAGTTTTTAAAGAAAATAAAAGTACAGTCAAACCAGTCTTAAGCAATCACCAAGGGGACATTCAAAAAGTGCTTGCTTAAGACAGGTGCTTGCTTAATACAGGTCAATTTCAGTGCAAATTGTTCATTTGGGAACCCGGCCACCGCTTGCTTAAGACAGGTTGCTTGTTGAATACAGGTGGCCGCTAACACAGGTTTGACTGTATGATATTTTATAAGCCATGATATTATCAAGAGAAAGAAAAATTCTGTGGAAGAAATTATTCTACCCCCAATTGTGTGTGTTTTTTCGCAATAAAGAAATACAGTCGAATCTGTGTACAGCAGCCAGTCAAGGGAGAGGGCCAAATTGGCTGCTGTACACAGATTGGCTGCTGTTCACAGTATCCTTCGGGCGGCCATTTTGTCGAACCACCTTTGTTTAAGTCATTACCAGATCGCAAAACTTTAGACTTCTCCAAATTCTAAGCAATCCCAAAGTTTCTTGTTCGTGTTAGTCATTAAAAGAATAAGGAATTATATCATTTAATATAAAAAATATTGTGAAAACAAGTAAACCAGATTCATATTCATCGAGAATTTCTCGTTCGCATTTAGCCAGTTTTGACCTGCGTACGACCTACACCGAACTCATCAAATATCCTGGAAGATCGTCCAGATTCATGCATGCGTAGATCACCTTTTTCTCACGATCTTCTAGAGAGAGGAAGTTACGTTAAGAGAGCGACATAATGGCTAGAATTGATATCAAAGCAGTTTTTCGTCCATTTTAAAGACCTCGAGAAATCTGTTTGCTAAATGTGTAAACAACCTGTAATGCTCAAGATCTTTTTATTTAACGAGACCCGACAACTGAGAAATTCCATATCCTTTAATTAATTATCATCATTTAAGTAGATCAAATAAATAATAATGGCCAATTACACGTCATTTAATCGACAACACCGGATTAAATCGATAATTGGTTGTTTATAACTTGTACATTACGATAAAGCGACTTCGGTTGTTTACTATAGTGGTGATTATCGATTTTTTCAAACACGACTAATTAAGTCGCGTGTTTTTCAGATGACCGTTGTATAGGTGTGATATACAGTTGGAATTAGACCAATTAAGGTGACCGCCGGCCGCATTTCAGGAGATCACGCTATTCACAGTGCAATTAAAGAAGGAATTTGCACGGGGGGAAATCGAATGACCGCTGTCGGCAGATTGGCCGCTGTGCATAGTTGGCCGCTCACACAGATTTGACTGTAGTATTTTTGAATTTCTAATGTTTGAGGCAAGCAAGCAATAATATTTATGTTTAAATTGAAGATTATTGGAGGGGATAGAGGTCAGGGACCCGTTTTACTATCCATCTTACGATCATTTTTTGCGTAAGTCAAAAATTAGAGTTGCTTCTACAGAGGTAACTAAATATGGGATTCTGCCATGCATAATCTCATTGGAATCGTCTTTAGAAGATGATTCCTATGAGATATTGCTAGGCAGAATCTAACAGTCAATGAAAACACCAGGTACGATTTGTGATTTTAATTTACGATAAATTTTGTCTTAAGAAATTTAGTAGAACGGCCCGTGGTGTATGATGATAAATATCCCCCGATTTTATTAATGCATTGTTGGTGGGTCACCAAAATGTCATATCTACAGCTTTTTGAAAGCTGAATTTTGATGGCTCAGTGCAAATAAATTGTAACTGTCTATGTAATAATAGGCAGTTACTACTGTTACACACATAGCCATCGATGAATGATATTTTCGTTTGTCTGCCGATGACTTGTAGCTACCCTGTGTTCAAATTACCTAGCTGTTCACATGTTGATTTTTTTTGCTCATTACTGCTTTAAGGGCACACTTCATTGGTTATTATATATGAGTATTGCCTGTGTCATTTAGAGTTGCTTTGTTTAATTGTTGACATTTTAGGACATAAAATCTTAGAAATTTTCCACTTTGAAAGAAGTTCAAAAAGTTTATTATCAAATGAGGGGCTTCTAAAGCCCATTTGAGTGTATTAATAAAGGAAAAGTTCTTAAATATGGTAAACTTATAAAAAGATTATATTGAGTTAAAGAACACTGAGTGTAATGGATATCAAGTATGTTTATTGTTATGTTCTTCTTACTACGGTCTCTGTAAATTATTTTTTGTACATTGTATTATGTTTACATTGATATTTTGTATATTTCTGTTATGTTTCTTACCCATTGTGAAGATTTTGAATAAATTGCCCGTATATTCAGTGT